>JANSTT010003872.1:0-31082 GCA_026745375.1 Platyura marginata
TTCAAATTTCACCAAAATTCTTTTTATACCCATACTCAAGTTTTCCACCCCCGCCACATTTCAAATTCAAAAAAAAAAATTGAAAATGCACCCTAAATGTACAATGTTACTTAATATACAGATCCTTACTAAGTTGTTAAATAAATAAATAAAATTCACTTTTAAGTAGAATTTTTTTGTTTTTTTTGATCAAACATTTCTGAATGAATAAATTAACCCTTTAAAAATACTAACGTAATACTCCCGTGGAATATGCAATGAATATTACACCTTGCTCTGCCCACCCATCAGGAGTGGTTCACTGCCAGAGTTGCCTAACTCACAAAATTTGATATTCACTGATTTCTGCATAAAATGACTTATAAATATAATTTCTAGTTGTGCTATGTTTGTTTGTTTATGCTGCCATCTAGTTTAAATGTTAGGCAGTAATTTCTAACAAAATTTTTTTTTTTTAAATTTAATTCTCTTTTTTTTTTAATAGCCGGCATAAATTGAAATCCTTTTATAAGTGTCTTATTTAGGTTAAGTATATTTTTTAATTGACTAATTTTCATATACTGAATAGTTCCCACAACATGACAGAAGACATATTACTGTAATCCGTTAAGTCGTTAATTTTAAAATCATGTCTAAGTTTGAACATCAATATCTCATTTTTTGAGTAATTGTCGGTTAGGCAACACTGGCACTCAACGCACCCAGTTCTGTATATAGAAGAAAAGGGTTTGAGATGGGCCATTATCGTTTTCTCCTATTGTGATATATTCAATTACTCGCATAGAGAAAGGTTCAATGTTTTTTGTCGATTTTCTTATAACTAACTTGAAAAATGGCAAATTCGTAATTGCAATTTTTTTTTTGTCCCTTTTTCTTAGAGTAGGTATTGTGTTCCTTTTGTGACGTTCAATTCATTTTGTACAACTATTTTGCATTTTTTTTTTTTGGCCTTGCCATATACATACGTTTTCAGAAAAGTTGTGCTGGATGATGGCAGAAAAAACTTGACTTATTTTGTGCCGGCAACCGGACGTATGTATATTGAAGTGATGTTTTAAGATAAATATTTGGGGTTTTCTGCCTGATCCTGAACTTTCAAATTTGCTATATGGCAAAATTAAAACTGAACAAGATTGCTAATCCCACAGAAGGATTAAAATACATTACATACAGTAACATAAAAGCTTTTTTGTGTAAAGAAGAATAAATAAGAGAAAAATCTTTTTTGAACTCTAAATTGGAGTTCGTTCACACATCAGTTACAATAAATGAAACCAGAACCAGCATTTATGTTATCAAATAAAATCCATTTAATCCGTTTGTGAAGTCTATCAAATCAACATGTTTGATATCAAGCTGAAATTATAATGGGAATTATACATGTAAGTGAACATAGAAATCAACTAAACAAGTCAAGTGTGTAAACAAAAAAAATATGTTCTAGAGAGTAGTACTTAATTCATACGTCTATAAATGGAAGCCGTACCACTTTTGGAATAATTTTATCGATTTTACTTAATTAAGTGTATCTATAGGGGGGAATGGGGACTAAATCACATTTTAACTGATTAGAATTAGGTTATAGTTAATAACACATCACATTGAGCTTTTTTTTGTTGATAAATTGTTATAGATAGCGTTAATCGCTATTTATTGTATTCTTTATCGTTCGATATGATGGGAAATTATTTATTACCATTTAATGGATACCGTAAAGAAAAAAAAACCCCTAATAGGCGCAGTTACATAAGTAATAATTTACCTAACTATACCTACTACTTTCTTTGTTAAAGAAAAGGCAACTTTTTTTGTTTTGGTAGTAACTACTTTCGAATGCCTTATTTTTCATATTATTAATTATCATGAACAATATTGTTGTTTTTTACTATAGATCGTAGTAACATCAATACCGTTTGTGGTACTTTTACCAATAACTAGTAATCTAAATAATTCAATAGTCAAAATTCCTTTTATAACAAATTTCATCGTACTATGTTTACCACATGGTCAATTATACTATGCTCTGTGATAATTTTACTATGAATGTAGTAAATTATATAATATATAATAAATTTACTACATTTTATGGTAAAAAGTAAAACATGCTCTAGTTAGTAATGATGTCAGTATTTTACCATAAACGTAAATGATTTGATTATTTTAGCTGAATAGTCATAAAATAGTAAAATCAATGACGTTCGTGGTAAAAACGTTTCTCACTGTGTATATATAAGATTCTCAAATTTTCTCATCAAACTATTGCCTTTCCATCTCTCACTTCATTAGTGATTAATTATTGATCTTATAATTGTGGAAATATTTTTTAAAAAAAACTATAATTCTAACTTAAGTCATTTTAATGGAATATTAATGAACTTTTAATGAAATTAATAGAATAATGGAATAACTTTCAATTTTTTTTCATCAAAATGACCAAAGATTTTTTTAAAAAATATTCCTACAATTATGGAATCAATAATTCTCACGGACCATAGACTGAAGTCTATTTTTTTTTAAAAAAAGCTTAGTAATTTTGATGAAAGAAATAAAAAAAAACAAAAATTTGGTTAGCCATTGACCATATTAACCATATTTTTGAACTCTGTTAGAATTTTAAAACTATGTTATTTAAAAAAAATGTTTTCGAAAATATTTACCCTTTGGCGTAAAAACAAAAAAACCGGTCAAAATGTTCGATGATTCATTTTTTTTTCTCGATAAAAATTCCAAAAACTTTTTTACTAAAAATATTCTCATCATTATTGGGATCATTAATTCTCAAGCTTTTCATCTGGATGGAAAAGACAAAGTTCAATAAAGTCGTCTCAAACGTATGGCAGCAATTTTGACAAAATTCTCTACTACATACTACAATTGGAGTTCGGATATTTTTTGAATGCTTCGTTGACTCAAAATTATGTTATGCCTGGTTCTTAGGAATAGGATCAGTGACGATGGATGGCAACAAAATTAAAAGAGAGAGAGACGGTAGGAAAGTTATAGATTCATATGTATGTAGGGTTTTCTTTCACTTTATAACTCATTTAATTAACCACAAAAAAATTAACTTTACTAATAATGTACAAGAATCAGTGTTTTTTCATGCCAATTTGTACCTTTTAAAGGTTTAATGGCAGAATTCATTAAGTCAAAAAACAACTTAAGGATTTCGGGTTGTACTTAGGCAGATTGTATTACTGCAATGAAATTGCGCCTAACACCCTTTAAAATATCTAATTGCGATCTATGAGGTGTTGCCAATATAAAAATGCCATTATAATAAATTAATTAAGTATAAAAACCTAAAAATTGTAAAATGTACTTAGTGAATTCTCACTGTTAACCAACAATATGCTAAAACAGCTGAGGATTCCCCATCTAATATTTGCTACATTTTTATGATTATCTAAATCTAAATGTACACGATTGAACAAATTACTATGGAAAATGGAAAATTGACTAAGGCAAAAAACACATAAAGTATAAAGTTATAAATTTTTTAGCGTGTAATTGTTTATAATACTCGTTCATATGTAATACACAAAAAAAGTTTTACAATATGCAAAAATAAAATGGCATGGTACTATAAACGACATGCGAAATATACAAAAAGGCAATTTTTCTTTTTTCTTAAACAAACAAAATACCAAAGTGTCGATGTCGTTAGAAAACTTTTGTTGTTTTTCATCATCTTCAATATTTATACATATTTTTGAAATTTCAAAATTAATTATGTAAATAATTGATGTTTTCTCCTTTGAAATTAAAGACAAGAGGAAAACTCACAAAATGACGAATCCGAGCATCAGAAGAACATATTGAGATTGTAATTAGTTTACCATATGTCGTTAACCTATTTTAAACTTGAATTCGAGATGTATAAATAATTTTATATATTCATGTACATCGTGAACATGTTAGAACATTAACGTAAATAGAATAATGTTTGCTTAAAGGACTTCTTAATTAATGTTATTAGAAGTAAATTGAAAGTCGATAAAGATGTGCATAAATGAAATAATGCTATACATATTGGAATAGATTTTACGGTAACACTAAACGTAAATCGATACTTCAAAAATATAATGTAAGGTGTGTGTGTGTGTGTGTGGTGCTTGATGACCCATCGTTAGTTTAGGTGCAGCATAATTGATGTCTATAGTATTATAAATAGAGAAATAATAATTAATTGTTAGTTTATGTACTATAAATGAGAAAACCTTGTCCCAATTCATGTTCTTATTTGTTCGATATCCTTGTTGGGAAGTTATGATTTTAATATGTATTTTTATGTTTGCTTCAATTATTTTTCAATTCCTTGTTGGGATTTTAATCCTGCATGATATTATTCAGAGGGTATCATAACTTTGGTACGGAATTTGTAATGCTCCTTAATATTCTTCGTAGAAAATAAATTTTACAACCATTATATTTCTTTGTGATATTATATGTGAGTACTCATAGTGTAAGATCTGTATTGTTTTTGGAGTAAATCGGACAAGGTATAGGGGAGTGTGGGGCACAAATTTTGATATAAACCATCCATTTACTCGAAATATATTCGGAATGTAAAAAAAAAGAATATAACAACAATTATAGAGAATAAAATAATTAAGATTTCATTCATAGACTAAAAAGTTCCACGACCTACCGTTATAGCGATGCATTACGGTTTTTTTTAATGATTGGGAAAAGAGAAGAGAAAATAGAAATTGAAGCTAAAGTTCTTTGATGATAAGGACAATTTAGAGGATATCCCAAAGTTTAGCGTTCCTACATTAGAATAGCACTACCAATTCTTGGCCATTGTGACTGGTAGAGGGTTAGTTAAAATTCTTAAATTGGTTAAAAATTATTTTAAGCCCGAGTGTTCAGTAATAACATCTACAGCGCCTTGCATATATACTATATATATTTCTATTTATGTCCATTTAAATTGTAATCCCATCAAAACCATAACTCCTTTTTTCTTAATTTTTTCTAGGAAATGCATATACCGGACCATCAGTTACTGGATGCGCTGGTACAGAGACGGATAAACAAATGGGATTATGGGAACGTCGTATTAAAGGACTAAGGCGCATGTTACTTGGATGGGATCAAGCACGACCGCCGGATCCACCGACTAGTGTAAGCATTGATGTAACCAGTATGAATTCGATAACCGTCCGTATTCAAGAATCAATTGATGGAACTATCGCAACAAAATTTAAAAGTAAGTCAATGTTTTTAGTGCCATATTACATTTTTCGAAGGCCAATGACGAAAATGAAGAAAAATTTAAAGAAAATTAGAAGGAAATTTTATTGTTCCAGTGTTCTATTGGATAAAAATGATCATTTTTAATAAATTTGGCGTACCTATATAACTCAATAAAAATGAATTTTACAGTTGCGTCGTTATACTTCTAGAGGTACGATATTATAATGGGGGCTATTCCGGTAAATTTACGTACATGTTGTTATTTATAGTACTCGTATTATTTATTTAAATGATGAAGCAATTTGACTTAATAAATTATAAAATAAATGCAGCCTTATGGAGCTGAGGGTGGGCAAGACCGAATGGTTAGGGCAATGTTGTATAAGTAAGAGAAAAGTCACAGAGAAAATATATTGTGAAAGAAAGAAAGGCGACTACCTACTCTCTAATTCCATACAAGTTGGGTGAGTTTTTATGCCCATATACAAATTTTATGTAATTCTTTTTAGGTTCTCGCCTTTTTTTAACTTCTACAGTAGTTTTTTTATACACAAATGTTTTGTTTAATAGAGGACCACTAAGTACGATAGAACAAAACTCATACTTACATATACTTGGCAGAATATATCTTTTTAGTGAGCATATCCTTTTTTACAACGGATCTTTTTCACTATCCTTTTTTGGTCAGTTTTTTCTCTTTTTTCAATCAAATACTTCTAAAATGTTGCCAAGTTTGTCAAATATCAAAATAAATATGCGGAAAAAAGGTTTTTTTTCATTCTATTCATCGGGAATATTACTTACAACTTTTTTTTCGTCTAGTTCTAGTGTAGTTATTGGTTTCAATAAGACTACAACAAGATGCTCCAGTAAACAACCCTTTAAATGACTACCTAAAAATTAAAACGAAATTATTTGTCCTCTTTTTTTAAAAATAATTTTATAATTTTATAATTTTTCGCAACCCTACTCATACCTATCATTAATTTAATTTTCTAAATAAGTTGACAGTAAGTAAAGGTCTGCTTTTAATTAGCTGTCAGCGACTGTAAATCGACGTACCTACCTATACCAATACCTACCTACCTATGTAGTCTATTATACCCTTTATGTATACCTACATAACTACCTACCTTTCTACGAGAAGAAATTTACATATAACCATTAACCACATCATTATGTATTAAGTCAGTTTGTGCCACCTCCTGAGACTTGATTGATTAACAGAACATTCCTTTTTAAATAAATTTAAGGAAAACCAACAAAATTTTAACGCTAATAAAAATGGTCGTGAAAAATCAAGCTGTTTGTTCTGAAATTTTCACTTATCCAGATTTGTAAATGGGGTACCAAAAACAGCTATAAAAACTTTTTTTTTCTACCAAAATTAATTTTTATTACTTCTTTTGTTTTTCTTCATAATAAAAATGTTACTAACTCACAATTACTGAAGAAAATAAATAAAAAAAAAAAACAAAAAACCATTGGGCAAATCATATACTAACTACTAAGAATATAGGCGACAGAGTATAAAATAAAATCCACACATAAATACGTCAAAATTCGTCTCGCTAACATTTCTGATTAAGATCGACAAGTTTATTTTCAGCAAATAAGGGATGTTTGTTTTAACGTAAATTCTATTTCGCTTTAATGAATGGTCGTTTCCCCAAGAAATGTTTTTGTCACGCAATAACGAAACTTTTTTGATGCAAAATTACCATTTACTCCCAGATTGGGTTTTAAACAAAAAAACAAAGAAAAAACAAAAAAACAAAGAAAAAACAAAAAACATTTATTTATAGATTTTTATTTCAATAATTTGTGGTTGTGATTAAGCGAAAGCTTCACTTTATCGTTGGTGTTGTTTGGGATGAAATAATTAAAATGTAACGGAATGGTGAAAGGGGGAGGTGGTACGTCTTTTCAGATTGAAAGATTTCATTAAAATGAGAAACTGCTCAATTATGGATGATGCGATGTACTTTTAGGATTTGGATAACTTTACAGTTTCCAAAATTTAATTATAGGGCCTAATTGGATTATACAAAAACCGAGAAAGGATAAGGGTGAGATGATGTGTTCAATATTATTTATATATAATTTTCCAATTTTTAGTAAAAAAAAGTTTTAACAAAAACCTGACATCGGATTTGAAAGATTGATGATCAAAAACAGTAACGTTATAGTCAATTTATTATGTACATATATGTCGTCTCGTCGGATGCATGGTGTGGGACATGTCAAATAGCTGGTCACTTATATAAGGATGATAATGTAATATTTTATGACATAATACGAGTCAAGTGAATATTTTTTTAACGCGACATATAATACATGACGCAATACATCACCTTTAATAAATACCTCCTCTAACACCTAAACTTGATGTATATCAGTTAATGATTTCATATAAATACAGTTATTCTCAGTGGTATTCGTACACCGTCAATTGAAAATGTTCTTACTATACAGACGATACAGTTTTTAAACTTATTAATTTATTAGATAATTGGGTCACATTTTATTTTGGAAAATTTTAAATTCTTCTATAATTATGAATTGAATGAATGTAAAATTGACCAGTTTTCTTTAGCATGGTGTGATTAGGGCTAACCCTTTGAGGTCAATTTTTATACCCGTTTTGTAACTTTGGTACGAAGTTTGTAACGCCCCTTAATACTCATCGTAGACAAAAATTTCAACACCATTGTCTTTCTCTTGAAATTCTAAGTCGAAATATGCATGTCCGTTCGTCCGTCCGTCCATCTGTCAGTGATCAAGATTCCAGCCAAACGGCTGAAGCTAAAAAGCTGAAATTTTTAAAGTTTATTATGTAGTCCTAGAACCTAGAGTAAGATCTCTATTGTTTTTGAAGCAAATGGGGGAAAAAATAGGGGAGGCTGTGGTACAGTATTCACCTAATTTTGATATAAACCATTCATTTAATCGAAAGGTTGTCGAAATATAGAAAAAATGAATATGACAACAATTATAGAGAATATAAAAATGAAGATTTCTTTCATAGACCAAAAAGTTTTTAATCACTTGTATTTAATTTACCCGTTGTTAATTTATTGTACAGACAAAATAAAGAAGGACAAAGTTATAAATAATAACCAAGTACTTATATGGGTATTTTATAATCGGCGTAGCCAATTTTTCTTCAATATTTAGAAATGCAAATAAAAATAAATAACAAATCACAGCTATTTTATTTGCTTCTGTTATCCATCAGATGTTTCTGTAGTATTTATTTAGCCGGGCCGTTTCGATAAAATTCTAGAGTTCCCAAACGTTAAAAAAAAACCACTGACAATATACCAAACCTTCAAATAAATGTAAACAATTCTTCTTGAAAAATATTTCACATGAAACTGAAGCAAAAATGGCTACCGTGGGAAATGGAAGGGTTGTAAAAACAAAACTTTTTTATTTTTTTTATCTCAAAGAATGTCGGTAATTTTTTATAATGAAAAATTGTAGCCTTTTTAAATTAAATTAAAAAAATAATTGAAAAGCATAATGATGAAAGGTTAAAAAAAAAATAAAATCTACCACCCGCTATGAATTATAATGGAGATTGGTAATGTCTTTAAATTAATAAAAACATGAACATAAAAGGAATTTCCCTTTCATTGAATTGTATTATGTAGTTGCTATTTTCGTTTTTTTTTTGTGTACGAATACACTAAAGACTTACTGTACGTATATTATCCATATAATAGAGATACATAGAAATTAATTTGAACATTGATATTAACCTGAAGAAATACCTTCGATTTAATGTTTAAGACAATGGGGACATTAAATGTACCTTCTGAAATTATATCCGTAACTACATATATTATGTGCAAAGCCAAAAGGATACTAATAAACTACACAAATTAACAATTTCATTTCTCTCTCCGATTTTAGTTCAATGGTCGTCACGTGCAGACTTTAGTAATATTGTGGGCGAACGTGAGGTAAATGAATGGAATAGCTTTCAGGGCACCATGGGGGCCACTTGTCGTATAACCGAACTAACGCAAGGCAGACGATATTTTTTCCGTGTAAGCTGCGGAAATGTTAAAGGTTGGGGACAATATCGTATATCTATTCCCAACAGTGTTGTGCCATCAAGTAAATATGTCTTAAATAATTCATTTATGCCCATTGCATATGTAATCGAATCGTGAATAGGCTGGCGAGATATGGATAACAAAGAACCGAGATTTACAGGCAAACAACGAATTTTGGATGATTTATTTGCCGCTGTACGTTTAGCACGTCCGGATGATGCCTCTGAAATTCAATTAGATACACCAGCATTACAACGAAGAAATCCAAAGAAAAAGACCACCATTAAGCAATTATTTTCAGCCGCATCAAAATTTCAGAAAAATTTACGAAGGTAAGTTAGAATTGTATATTATAAATTATAGCGGCTTGATATGAGATCCTGAATAATATGAAAATCACATAATTTACGTCATTTTTAAACATTTACACGATTAGGGCTTTCTTTCCAGGATATGGAACTTTTTATTTTTTAGAATCTAGATAGAACTCTCCTCCATACAATATTACTATAAATTAGTCTTTTTCTCGTACTCATAGCATAGATTAACAAATTTCCAGGAAGAAGCATCACAGGGAATCAAATTTTACATCTAATGTGACCCATATTGGTTAGAAACATTCTATACTTTATCATTCATTTCATTTCAATACATGGACATTTTTTCAATAACAAATCTCAATCAAACATCAACTTAAACAACATCTTCAAGACCAAGCGCTACTGCTCTATGACAGCAAAGTGGAAACTGAGAATAAAATTTCTGAATAGAGGGATTAAAATAATTGTAGAATAGGATTTCAAGGAAAAGATTAAGTCATACAGAAAAATTATTTTGTTATGAACTATGGAACAATTTTTTTTTTTCTTAATTCAAAAATTTTTAAAAGGATTTGTCCCTTTTTGACTTCCCTATACACATCCATATAGAAATGGTATCACCATCATTGGTGCACCAGTGACAAAAAGTCCTATATCAGCCAAAGTCCTACTTAAATATCTACTAGAATATTCTTATCTTAATTAAACCTCAACGTATACGGAATTAAGCAAATTTAGAATGGCGTCCAAAAATTTAATATCAGAATTTCTTCATTGAGTAAGGTAAAATCACTGAGTAGGTGTTTTATGTAAAAAATGGGTATCAAAATGATATTGAAGAAAATCCACAGTGAGAGTTGTTTCATCTGTGCTTTTTATTTAATTCAAATCATTTAATTTGTTGACATAAAATATAGAAAGCAAATCTTCTAAAGCTCATAAAGTTTATGGCTCACCATCTATTTTATCTACGGAATGCTACCGGTGAAGTGTATAGAAATAGTTATTTAGAAATTGCATTTATGTATATATAAGTTAATCTTAAGGTATATTGGATTAAAATTGTTCGTTCATGGTACGTATCCGATGTACATAACGTACCGAAATGGCCTATCTTAAAGTTCGACGACTAACTATATGTACATGGTTTCAGTAAATTGTTTGCAACCCAATTACACATAAATCGAATACTCCTTATTGAAATAGTTCAAGTTCTGCTTTGAGTAGTGTTCCTATATAATATATACATTTATAAATCTATAAGTATATAGGGGAAATAGGAGTTAAAGTTTCTTTTCAGAAAATCATGTTTCAAGTTTCTGACTTTATAGGTACTTATACAATATTTCACCATGGATAGATATACATAATATAGGTAATGATGTTTGTACAAGAATAAATAAATGAAAAATTTCTACATCTACAATTCTACATATACACATTCTGTACATTTGTATATATATCAAGATCTAGGAGGCAGATACACTCTGATGTTTAAGAATTTCAACTAACTTTCGTCTCAAATTATTCTTGTTTTACAACACAAAAATATGATTGCAAGTGGTAGTGGTGGTAACTGGTAATGTTTTCTTATACCTAAACATAGATAATGTGTGATGACACGATAATTGATAGTAAGTACGAAAAGACAATTAAATTTATGGGATCTTATGTTTATTAATTTTCCTTTAAAGTTTTCCTTTACATACACCTCTAAAACATGTTATTCCATTCACCTGGCCCGTTCATTTTCTGTTTTCTGTTTATATACAAATTTTATGCTGTGTCACCAGCAAGTTTGCTTGATTTATTCTTTAGAGAAATTATGTTTGTTTTTACTTATACACATAATATACATAAACACATAGAGCTACAGATAATAATAAAACCTATAAACGTCTAATGTGCTTATTTATGTTTGAATATTGTTTTTATCATTGAATGGTTTTTGGAAGATAAATTATATTAACAAACATTTAAGAAAATAGTTACACAAAACCATATTTGAGTAGGATCTATGTATATTAGGTAAATAACGTTTTTAGAAGTCTACTAGAACTTTTTGTATATATATTAGATATGTATGGAAATTTCTTATGCGATTTTTCCTTTTAAAAAAGGTTTAAGCATAATTATATAGCAGAGGCGATTCTAAGGGGAGGTTTTTTTTTTGGATATGTAAAGTACTTCTGAAAATCATCTACAAATGATTCTACTAACGTCAATATAAATATTTTGCTATAAAATTGTATTGACATTTTATTCGGAAATTAATTTCCGAACTTTTTTCATTTATAAATTTTTTTCGATTTTCCAACCAAATAATGAGAAAATCGTCAAAAATCAAAATCAAGGAGGTGTTTTTTATTTCGCAAGTTGTACTAGATCAGGCCCGTGCAAATGGTCCATAATTTATGATATCTATCGGTAAATTGAGAATGATGGCAACACTTAATATGACTTCCATTTTATAATTCGGAAAAATCCTTTGTTTAGAAAGTTACACGCAATTTAAATTGAATTCAAATAAATAATTTGTTTTTTTTAAATCTATACCTAATTAATACTCGTAACATTTAAAAAAACAAAGTATTTTTGTTACATATTACCCCAAAATAACGGAAATATATCACACCATATGGGGAAGACATTAAAATGACAAATATTTATAGATTTAATGTTAAAAAACTGTATTTTGATCAATAATTATTTATATTTTTCGTATAACAGGAACAAAATATGTCTGTCTCTCTATAGGATGATATAAAAAATGAAAAAGATAACTTTTTCCTATAGGAATATTTTATACAAATAATGTTAATTGTCGTTTCAAAAAACAAATACGATTTTTCAGTAAAAGAACAAAATGAAAACTTTTTCTTTAAAAAACATTCTACCTAGATTTCTTGAAATTTTAATCAATATTCATTGCTAACGTTATTTCAGAAGAAACCGGATTATTTTGTCTACGGAAAGCTTGTGACTTGTGACATTTTACCCTAGAGAATTTTTGACATTACATTACCTAGCACCGACAGAAGTGAAAATTTGTTTATTTTCAGTGAGATTTACAATAAAAAAAATAAAAATTCTATCACCCAACTACGAAGCAAACAATACAATACTTTGAACCATTTTAACTCTGTATTTGGTACTAACCTTTGAGAATGTATTCCAAGGAGAGCGTGCACCGTAAATCGTACCGCGTAACTCAAGTACCACGTAACTTAAAAACCACATAACTTTAAAATCGCGTAGCTCAAGTACCCCGTAATTCTAAGGATACCTGTATCTGTACGTACATAACGTCCGGTGCTGCAGTATGGGGGGGATGAAAATTCAGCATTTTCAACGTTAACGGACTCTCTTATTATTTTTTTCGAAGCATATAACAAAGGCGTCTCATTAAATATTTTGTGTTCATGTGCCCATGTTTTTTTTATTTATATTAGTTTTTGTTATTGGATTTTAATTAATTATGAACTTTGACTATAGACTATAGTCATAGTGCATATAATCCCCCCAATAAAAATTGTGTCCAGCCTCTTCATAGCTTGTCAAGCAGTTCTCTCCCAAGAGAGACAACGGCATCCATTTTTTTTGGTATTGAATCTCGCTTATTTTGGTTAAGGTTACCTCCTTATGTATTGCCTACTCTGAGCAATAAACGCACATCAGAAGAAGAAAAAATGTAAAATACATTTTACCCCGTGTGACAATACACACCCTTGTTTTTTTTGCTGCTATATATATGACGTCAAGATTTTTTGGAACTTTCTACAGACTCATATCCACAAGTAATTATATAACTTAGAAAAGAGATGGAACAAATCGTACGGTAAAAGATGCAAGATCAAAAGATAAATAAATGAACTTGTTGAATTTTCCGAAACTATGCGGTACGTGGGGACACCTGAAAGAACCATAATATTTTAACATGACCATAGTTCTTGTAAATTATATCCACGTTACGCTACTAATTCCTATTTAGTTATGTGTTCTTCCATTCCAGGCCAATCGGTGTATACTCAAATTGAATGAGTTTCAGAGGTTTTATGTCTTAATTGAATGGGCACTCTACCAGAAAGTAAATAGCCGTTTCAATTCTGCTACAAAGACGTAATACATTAACTCAAATTAGTTTTAGATTGATTTTCTAACAACAACACCAAAAAAAAAAAAAAAAAAAATTGCAATTGTTTCTTCCACCTACATACATCAAATTTTCTTTATTGTGGCAACAAAAAGATGGTCTTTATGGGAAAAATAAATCCCAAAATTTTTTTTTTTTTTTTTCGAATTATTTTTTATTTCATTTCTTGTTATAACCTAAAATAAGTGAAGTGCAATTCATCTTTCACATTACTCTGGGCAGTGGCCATCGCATACCCAAACACATTAACATTAAACGATTACCAATCCCAACACATCAGACATGTCTCGATACAATTTTTGTTTTATTACATTTTAGGGGAATCTATCTGGCATGTATTTTGTACAACGATGATAAGCTATTGGTAACAAATGAAGATTTTATTCCCGTTATCGAAATTGACGAAACCTATCCCAGTTGTTTGCATACAGATTTTCATTGGTTGATGAAGGTAATATTTTGTTTTCTTTTCCCTATCGCTTTTTGCATTGATTACAATTTAGAAGAAAAAAAAAATTAAATTTTCAGGTGGCATGCACATGGGACGATGTCAAATCTTTACGTACAGATATGGAAAAAAATGCCACCTCCGCTGTTCATTTTCGTACAAAACTTTTGTCAGCCGCATGTCAAATGCAATCAGCTTTATGTATTCAGGATTTGGGACAGCTATTTCACAAACCACTTAGAGATTCACATGGGACTGTGGTATTGACGTGCGTAAATAATATAAAGGTATAACGGTATAGCGAGCGCTATATTCCTTGAAATCGTTACAAATCTATTATTGAATTATATTTTTTTCTTTTAGACACCGAAATTCGTATCAGTTTTGAATTCTCGATGGATTCCATTGAACAAAGTTCAGAAGAAATTAACCGTCATTCATGAGGATAATAATATAAACGAAATTTTGCTAAGTTCCATACAGGAACAAATCAATTATCACCAGCAATCATCGGTAAAGCTAAGCAAGGGATTGTATTTAGGATATTTAAAAATGCAGAGTTCAGTGGATCAGATACAGGTAGTTGTGCCTGCCAAAACGCCAAACGTATTGCCGCATTGTAAAATTCGAGACAATCCTCATATATCTGCCGAGGAATGGGAATTTTTGAAGCGAAACAAAATACCCTGTTCATACGAAGTCCAAACAGATCGAACGACCGATATTCAAACGTTGTTTCTAGAACATTTGACGCATGCCGCTCATCAACTGTTTACGCACATGAACATATCACCAGATCTGGCAATGGTTCATCGATTATATGATTTGGAGGTTATTGAATTGAGTATGGATGTTAGTTTTTTAGTAGTGTGTCCGCCAGCTGAGTCTTCATGTGCTGTGCCTGGTCACCGTGAAATTTTATTGCAACGTGGCGACTTGCTCAGTTTGTCGGTTCAAGCTTTTGAGATGGTTCACCTTCGAACATATCATCATGGAATTATACAAAAATATTCAAGACTCTCATGCATCCTAGAATTGGATACCGTTTTAGCAAATCATTCACATCGAGAAGCATTCTCGACGATTGAGGTGCAGACGGCCAAAGAACGACTTGCAAAATTACAGGAACTTACACTTAGTTTAAATTCAATTTGGAAAAGTGTAAGATGGCTAATGGATGTTATTGGATTCGCTAGAGATAGATGCAGTTACTTAGGCCTACATATGAAAGAGATTTTTGACTTTACTCCCGTAAATAATGACAATTCGATACCAGAGGAACAGTTGCACGGTAATAAACGTCAACTTCTACAACTTCCATCCAGAGATAATAAATTAGTAAAAAGTTCACCCGGTCGTGGTTCCTGGCCAGGACCAACCCATTCGTTAAGCTCTAGCGGACTTTTGGGTGCCGAACATTCCAAATCGGAACAACAACTCAGCATAACAAGAGTGAATTTAAGTACAAGATATTTAAGTGCAACATCCGATTTTGATACACCGCGTAAAAATAGTGCCGATTCGAATTTTTCACATTCCGGTAACAGTTATTATTCTGCCGGTGAGTCCGTTGAACATATTATTCAGCGTCTTCCGCCGTCGCGTTCTGAAGACACGCTGATTCTAACGAAAAAATGCAATGTCAAACCATTGCATCGGAAACGTGCCACAACTGTTAATTCCAATATGTCCACTGTTTCCAGTTCAACTTTTAGTATACAGCCAATATATGCAAGTAATGCTGATTCCATCCATAGTCTATCTAGTGATTCCGATGGTGGCAGTTGTCCATTATCAACATCAACGCCAGAAAGATCTAGAAATCCATTTCTCGATAATTACAAAAAAGAATATCACAAAGATAATCGAAAATGGTCTGCCATTGAGACAGACGAGACCTTCGTGAAACATAATAAGGATGTGGATATAGCATCTGGATCGCTTCATATTGCCGAGGAAGATTTAAATGCCATACCTGGATGTAGTACGGATGAACAGTTTCCGGATGATGGTGCTCAAGCAATTAGTAAATCTTTGTCAGATAATAAAAATAAACGAAAGTCCCAAAATGATAAGGATGGCTATAGCCAAGAAACGACAACGTCACTGTCGGGAATCATTCAAGTATTTGCCGCTTATGAAACGGGTCTGGCCAGTGGAACCAGTTTAAAGTTGCACGTTACGCCGAAAACGTCGGCACGTGACGTTGTCGATTTGGTGGTGAAACAACTGAATATGGCGGTGGTGCTGAAAGGCAAAGATGGACCAATTTATACGCCGGACAAATTAGAAAATTTTTGCTTAGTCGCTGTTATTGGTGCTAGGGAGCGTTGTCTGCGAGACGATTTTAAGCCATTGCAATTGCAAAATCCATGGAAAAAAGGACGTTTGTATGTGCGACAAAAGCATAATCTGCTAGCGGCTATAGAACATTCAAACCGAGACGCTCATTTGATTTAAGTTAAGTTTTTTGGTTAGTAGGAAGAAAAAAATTTTTAGTTTTTATTGTCGTAGTGATAATAATTAAATATTTATGTTTTATAAACAGATGTTAATGTGTTAGCTCGCTTAAAATGTGTTAAGTAGTTTTATGAACTATATTCTAGTTATTTTTGACAAAAAAAAAAAAAACACACAAAAACAAAACAAAAGCAAAAACAAAAAACCAGCAGCAGATTTATTGAATTTCAACTTTTCTGTTTTTATGTGCAAATTCATGTCAAAAATTTCAATATCATTTTGTTTAATTTACTCTAGCTGCCACAGTCATTAGAATCAGAATCAGGATTAATGTTTAACGGACTATATATCCCGCGTAAAATCTGTTTTTAGTAACGATTTTTGCATAAACTGAGTAAGTACTTATGTATGTATGTAAATGTAGGTCTTAAAACTCCCATCCTTCCTTTCTATTGAAATCCTGATTTTGTTTATTGTTTCGAAAAGATTTTATGTAACGCTTGAAGGCTTGAACGTTTAATTTTCTTAATGGTTTTTCACATTAATTCTATTACTGAAAAAAGTCCCAATGATAATTATTGATCCCACATTTGGTTGGTTGGTATCCGCCAGGACCAAATCTACTATAAGTTTTATATGGTCATATGGTTGATTTTAATCGGGCACAAAAAATACCTAAAAGCATCTCCTGTTTAACAAAAAAAAAAAAACATTCAAGACGTAATCTCACCGAATATCCCACTGAACATAATTTTTATATTCATAATTCATTCAACGTAATGCTGCATAAATGGCTAAGGTTCAACTTCAGCCCTTAATTTTCTCGTTTATTATTTTGTTCTTTATATGTATAGGAAAAATTATTCATTTGGTTCTAATAATCTGTCGAAGTACTGTAAGTATAATGCAAATCCGCCATATTGTGTTATGCAATAAAAATGGTTTCAATCAATCACAAAATCTTCTCATATATTTTGTTAATTTCTCTGTTCTTCGTATAAAATGTTAATGACCGTGTGTCTTGTATTTATTTATTATTTAATCAGGGTCCTTTACATGTTAAAACGGACCGATAAATCTAAATCTATAATTAAATTATATTTAAATGAAAATGTACTTACTAAATACTTAGTACTTTTTCGAATCCAAGTAAAATGTAAATTTTTCCTCTATGCAGTTCGTTTATCTATCCCTCAACTAACCTTAGCTTAAAAACAAATAAGGCGTATATTTGTAAATTTTTTTTAAAAAACTATGAGAAACCGTCAAACGACAGCACTGATAATTATTCAAATTAAATTTATGATCATGCGCACACGAATTTCATTCCATCTTTTTTTTCCTTTTCAAATTATATAAAAGTGATGCTAACGGGTACCTAAACGTCATACACAATAATTTATTTAAATTAATTAAACAATGTCCAAATACCCAACAATTATAATATACAGGGTGTTCCACGATACGAATATGTTGCGATAGTATTTGCCAATATCTCGGAAACCAGTTTAGATGACTGGAAAGCTCCTATATCCGCCGTGTTTGGCAATTTAAAATCGGTTTTATATAGAGTTGAAATTCAATTAACAAATCTAGCTTTAATTTAAAATAAATTATGATTAAAGAAGCTTTAAGGAGTCGTGGATTCTTATGAAACATGAATTTTATCAAAATATAGTTATTTAGATATAAAAACAAAACAAAATATTTTATCTAATAGGAATTTTTTTTTTTTAATTGATGATTGACGCCCACATTAATTATCTTACAACTACTACATATAAATTTTAATTTTACAAAAATAATAATTACCTGGCATTAAAAACAAAAACAACGAACCAAATTTATATTTTCATAATACAAAAAATAAATTAAATTAATTCAACAAATATTAAGTCACGAGCTTACACTCTACACTACATATACAAAAAGCGTCAGAAACATAACCAGGATTTGTTTGAAGCATCAATTAAGAACACCGTGAAAAGTATTAAAGCAATTATAATTTCATAATAATTAAGTTTTTAATTTAGAAAAAAAAGAAAGAAAAGAAATAAGAAAAGATTGATGATTGTGTTATATATTTTATGAATTGAAACAAAAAAAAGATGCATGCAAAATACAATTGTTAAATATCAACCTCCGTCTGATGGGGATAAGTGTTATACATACATATATTTGAGATACATAGATGTTTTCTGTAAATATTTTACATTTATTAATATTATTACTTTCAAAAAGTCCAAATAAAAATAAAAACAAAAAAAAAAATTGATTGTTAAATAAGCAACAAATAAATAAATAACTTAAAATCAAAAATTACATTGTGCTAGATTAACAAAACAATTCTTCTCTATTGAATATTGATCGGTTATAAATTAACAAAAAAAAAAAATGAAAAATATTTATCAAAAATATAAGTTTTTAGGAGGCATTTTGACAGAACAATTAAAATCTAAAATTCTAAATGTTAGCAAATCAGACAAAAATCTATTTATGTGGCACCTTATGTTGTATAATAAAAATTAAATCAGTTAAATTCACTCAAAAATAAAAAAAATAAAAAAATAAAAAATTGTATTTAGTAAATATATGTACCTACCCTACATATATGATTAAAGAGTTATAAAAACGTTAAAAAATAATTTTATTGTCTTCAGTGGCGTGGCGTGTAGCAAATTCATTCATTTCATGTTCTCCTATTTAAAAGTTTAATATAGTTTTGTAAATATTTCAGAGTATAACAATTTTGAAGAAGGTAACAAATGGGATTTTAAAAAATGACGCCAAATGTATTTGCTTTACATGGCGAAAAGAAATTTAATGCAACAATTCTGTGGTTCTAGTAAAATATCTACGCATTTCACAAGGCAAATCAATTCTTTTCGTATTTATATAGACAAAAGGACGCTTTTATAAATGGGATTAGCTTTACTGGTCATTTGGACTTTAAAATTTCTTCTACATAGTCTAGCAGAGCAGTATATAGAGGTAACTAAAAAATAAAGAAATCAATATTAAGATTTATTTAAGAAAAATTATTCACAGTTGGTAGCAGCTCAGCTTGCTCATCTACACATTATATCATGGATATACAGATATGTATATAGTGATTGAATGGATTTTTATGGATATACATACCTCTCTTCTTCTTGTACCGAAATATTTCATTGGTTTAAGTCCGCGTAGCACAAGGATGGCTTATGAAATTTACAGCTCATCCTATATCTTAATATTTGATAGCATCTATCATTCTATATATATGTATATGTATTAAAACCACCGACATTGCCACTTAATTTATTGTTAAAATTATTTTGTTAGAAAATCTTCGCAATAAATGTAAATAAACCGAAAAAACCAATCTTTCTATTATTTATGCTCCACAGGAAAAGATCAACGAGAGTCTGCATCGTTCCAAAAATTGGAAACATTTCAGGTAAAGATCTACAAGATCCATAAATATAAAAAAAAATCGATAGCGCTAATGAAACAGCCGTCCCCTAAAACCCCCAAATCCCAATTTTCATTAAAATATCTCGAAAAATAAAGATTTTAGAAAATCAAAGTTCAGAACGGTACATGCAGCGCCATCTCTGAGTTCGTTTACCTGCTGGCATTTATCAACTCCTGATCCAAGTTGGTACAATTTTGGATTTTTCCAAAAAAAATCGCCATTTTCGTGGGGCGTCGTTTGGTGAAAAAAAATCCGAAATCGGTTTTTTGAAAACTCGTTAAATGAAGGAATATCGGAAAACTGATACCGCCATTAGAATAGCCGTCCCCTAAAACCTCCGAATACCAATTTTCACCAAAATATCTCGATAAATAAGAATTTTCTAAAAACCGATTTCAAAACGGTACATGCAGCGCCACCTCTGGGTGTGATTACCTGCTGGCATTTATGAACTCCTGATCCAAGTTGGTACAATTTTGTACTTTTTTCACAAAATGACGCCCCACGAAAATGGCGAAATTTTTTGAAAAAATCCGATATTGAACCAACTTGGATCAGGAGTTCATAAATGCCAGCAGGTAAACAAACCCAGAGATGGCGCTGCATGTACCGTTTTGAACTTTGATTTTTTAAATTCCGTATTTTTGGAGATATTTTAATGAAAATTGGGATTTGGGGGTTTTAGGGGACTGCCGTTTCATTGGCGCTATCAATTTTTTGGTATTGATTGATCTTGTAGATCTTTGCCTGAAATATTCTCCATGTCCTTTATTGATGATTCTGGTTGATCTTTAACTGAAATTAATGCATGCAAAGCAAAAGACTAATTTTTAAGTTTCTTCCATTTATTTAAATAATATTTTTCGGTTTTAATTACATTTTATTAACAAATTGTTTATATTTAATTATTCCTGGGCACCTATACACACATGCATTTCCCAAATATTTGTCATCCAGATGCTTTATTGTTCCAATTAGTGCTCCAGAAATTTCTTAATTCCATTTATTGCGTATACAGAACTGCTCTATGACCAAACATTTCATTAAAAATCCATGGAAAATGAAATTCATAGAAACCTAGGAAAAAAATTGAATTAATATATAATGATTTGTCTGACGTCATTCATAACTAGTGGAAAAAATATTAACAAGGATTATTCCTCCAAATATTGAAAACACCTCAGGTAAAGATCTACAAGATTCAGCAATCCGATATCGTAAACATTTCAGACAAATATGCAGAATATGAATCAATATGGAAAAACTGAGACCGGGCATTCTCGGAAACTGCCAAATTGCATTAAAAAAATTAAGTTCAAAAGGATACAGACATCGTCATCTCTGAGTTGAGCTACCTGCTACCTGCCGTTATGAACTCCTGATCGTCGTTTGGAAATTGGATATTTAAGTTTCAGTCATTGCTTCCTCCACCCAAATCATTCAGAGTCGCCACTATAGTTCGAATAAAACCAAATTGTATGCTGAATTTAATATATTGCATTACCGTATAACTAAAAAATTAACATTTTTAACACCAACTTAGATCGTAGGAAGTAAATTATATCCAAAACGTATGTCTTTGGCAGCAAAAATTAACACTGATGGAATGTAAATAATAAATAAAATTTATGAACTTCCACATTCGTTTCTATATTTTTTTTTTTTTTTAGAAACGTGTAGGTAAATGCTGTTTTTCTACATTTTCTCGCCTATATACGAAATTCAACAAAATCTGTTTAAAGTCCTTTGTTGTACCATGCAACATCCAATTCTGGATAGTTTTCTTTAATTTTTGCTTGTACATTAGGTTCGAGATTCGATACCTAAAATAAAAGAATATTTAAGGTTGACAAATATTATTGGAAAGTTCAATAGCAAGTGGTGTGTATACTTTGATACTGGCAGTCTGACTGAAAAAGGCACACCCTAGAGGGGTTGCAAATATGAGTATAAAGCCAAGTAGACCAACCTGAAGTGGTATATTGGATTTGGGATATTTAACAAAAAATCCTTTATTTGTTAGGGACTGTACAATAACGGGTGTTATGACTGAAATTGTAAAATAATTAGTAATAAATAAATGTTTGGCAAATTTAATTGATTTCCTACCCATTCCTGGTATTGCCATGCCAATTCGACTTAGTACAACGGCGCTAATACCTTGAAAAGCGGCCTTTTTAGATTGAACGTCCAGTGAATTGTTATTATGATCGACTAGAGCTACTCCATTCTGTAATTCTCTGCAAGTTAAAATAAAAGATAATATCTCATCGTAACGTCTGCAATTTTTTTTTTTTTTTATAGATATTTGAAACAGCTAGAAAACTGGAAAGAAAAGTTGTCCGAACAATGGTTTAGGAGATATAATTTTTTTTATGGAACTTTAATCGAAAATCGAAAATATGTAAGAGAAAATTGAGAAAATCTAAACAACAATCAATCAATTTGTGAAAATTTGTATAGAATTTCACATCTATTTCCATATATAAAAAAATTTCATTTTTAAAAATTAAAAATAAATACAAAGGACGTAATAAACCCAAACATTTACATATCGTTGGGTCCGTACAACCCTCAGCTTTAATTTGCGGATAGATTTAATGCTAAACTCCAATCTTTCGATTTTTTAAAAATCTTTAACTGATTCGATGCTTTCAAAACAAAATTTTAATCGAAATGTCCCTCCCTAACGATCGCCAGTTTGCCAAATATTTAATGTCAATTCTCAAGGGAAAAAAATTTCTTAGTATTATAAGCAATTATCCTTGTGAGCTGAAATAGACTCAAGGCGTTCTGGTAATTCTAGCATTTAGTACCAGGGATTGATATTCATTACACTTGCACTCTACTTGATATTTTATCTTAGCCATAACTAAATTTAGTGTAGGCAATACAAAATTACTTACATATTTCTCATTAGCGGAATATTAATGCAATTGGCAGACGCAACAGCAACCAATGGAACTAAACGACCAATGAGTGGATGCAATTTCTGAAATAACCAAAAAAAAAAATTATATCAATAATATATAATAATTTGAATTTTGATCTTAATAATAATAATTTGAATTTTGATCTTAAGAGGGTGATGACTGGTGACAAATTTAATTATCCAACAATTATATTTTTCTCTAATTTTCCAAGTTATTATTTCCCCTCTAACTAACAAAGTCACTCTCTACTGGGTGCCCGGTCATCTAGGCACAGAAGGAAACGAAATGGCGGACGAGCTGGCAAGAGAGTAGGCATCTACCGGTCTCATTGGAGCAAAGCCCTTCTATGGAATCGGAACAAATACAATCCGAAGAGAACTGAAAAAGAAGGAAGAAGAAAGAAGTGCCAAACATTGGAGCAAACTTTCTAAGCTAAGGCAATCCAAAGTACTACTCGGGAACTACAACCGAAAGAGGTACGAGACTAATATAAGAATTAGTAAAAACAGACTTAGGATGCTGACGGGATTACTGATAGGCTATAAGGACACCTAAAGAAGCTAGGTCTGGAAGAGAGTAACACGTGCACCTTCCGTTCCTAAATCCTCTCATGATTCTAAAATTCCTAAAGAAAATTGGACTTGAGGAGGTACTCTAGATCAGTGTTCTTCAACCGGTGGTCCGTACAAATTTTCAGCCGGTCCGCGATATATATTTTACCCGTATCCTGTAGCCGCTATTATTGAAAAAGGTGGCAGGACGCTACTCTAGATAAAGGAGTAGCTCCATGACGATAGAAGTAAGAAGAGGCGCACAATAGATCAAAATACAGGTCGAGGTCCATCAATGACCCCCAAGATGCTTTTAGATTTTTTAATTAAATAATTTTTCCTCTTTTAATTTGTCTATAATTATTTTAATGAAATACAGAAATGCATGCAGTGTAGGGTTAAATGACGTAAGAAAAATCCCAGTACGTTTTTTTTTTTTCAAATCAACTTGAATAAAAATTTTACAAAAATGACTTAATCCCGATTCATATCATAAACCTTTTAAAGTCGAATAAATAAAATACGCTTTAAATATAGCAATTGAAAAATTCTATCATTGAAATTGACACCTGACAGCTGACAAAACAAATTTTCCGTATCTTAAGCAGTGGGGTGGTTTTATCTCTCTACAAAAAATAGCGTAAAAATGTGGATGTGGTTTTTGTATTTATTTTCTTGCCTCACTTGGCACCTTCCTACACAATGTTTCACTCAATTACGCGATAAACGCACTTTGACCTTTTGTTTTTCTTTCTTTTTACTTTAATTTAATGCATATTATTAAGATTAAGCATTTTTTTCCACCCTTTTTCAATTTTTTCCAACCTTTTTCAATTTTGTCCGGCAAAATTCTTCATACATATTTGGACAAGAGGGAAAACAAAAAAATAAATTTGTATGGAAGGAGGTCAAATGAGTGAATAGTCCATAGAAAAACTAACAAATTGGCCTAAACCTTCATATTCAAAATTGTCACGTCTCTAGCTCAACGTTTTTTTTTTTGAGTTATCGAGTAAACGAGCGAAAAAGCAAATGTGAACAAAAAATCTTTTCATCCTAGTCATACATGAGCACAGAACTATAATTAGGTTTTTGAACCAGAAAAAAAAAATCTTACTCTGGTCAGTCGATTTAAACTAAGGGCTGTTGTTAAAGCTCCACCAGTTGCCAGTACATACGAAACAAATAGATGCCTGAAAGTGTAAAGTTAACACACCCATTGAATCAATCAATAAAATACAATAAAATGACAAACTTTGTTGAAATTGGCGATGCACCCGATCGATTCGTATAATTAACTACGGCATTAAAGGTCTGATTGAACCATTGCCAAAATACGACCGCTGGTGTTGATTTGTAAAATGCGAGCATACCTTTGAAATTGAATAAATTACTAAAGTTAAAAATCTTTTCCATCTAATCATTATCTTACCTCCTGTTATTAGAGCATTCATTGGCACCTGGGCCGACATACGTCCGGCTAAAAACATTTTCTCACCAGTATCTGGATGAAATGCCGAATCATACAAATATTTCGCTCGCCATACATCATCAATGTCCTTGCAGTCCGGTAAACTTTTTCCCGCTTTGTAATCTTGTATGATTCGCTTTGCTCGATCTAACTCTTTACTTGAGGTAAAGACATTCAGTGGATTGGTTAATAGAAAAAAATGTTTTGCCCTATTTACATAAGTACTTTGATCGTATTTCGGTTTAGTTAGATCAACTTGTGGTAAGCTCATTGTGACCTATCGTTGATTAATATCGAATCTGTAAATAAATTTAATCAATTTGTAATATAATTGTTTATTTTGTCGTAATATAGAAGAAAAGGTTGAAAAGTGTTCCGAGTCTCAACATGAAGATGGCGTTACTTCTGCCTCCAGATTCTGGTACTTTATGACTACAGTTTATTAACAAATGGCAGTCTCTCATATGACTGTAGTCATTAAGAACCAAAATCCGGGGGTTGGTATGATAATTGTATAGTATAGGATTCGAATAATATCTGTGAACATTTCAGCCATTTTGGATGCTCTGTTTTGTTGTTTGACAGTTATTATTTATGTCACTGGCATCGACTGTCCAACAAAATGGCTGAAATTTTCACAAATATCTTTCAAAGTAGGTATATCGTCAGCTTATATTAACAACACTCTATGTACAAAAATTGGATTTTCAGGAAGCGGAAAAATGTAAATGGAGGTTTCACGCATATTTAAATAAGCTTTCATACTTTTACAATATATCCCACCTCTAAAAGAATAACGATGCAACTATTGAGTAAATTAAATAGAAATGATTGAAAACAATAGAAATGATGATTACAGCACCATAACGGTAGATCATAGAACTTTTTCGTCTATGAATGAAATCTTCATTTTTTTTATCTCTATAATTTTTGTTACGTTCATTTTTTCCCTTATCCGAATAAATTTCGAGTAAATAATCAAAAAACTCTACATATTATATAAAATTAATTGCAGCACCACAACGTTAGGTGGTGGAACTTTTTTTGTCTATTAATGAAATGTTTATTTTTATATTCTCTATCATTGTTGTCATATTCATTTTTTCTACAATTCGACTATCTTTCGAGGAAATTATAAAAACTTGTTTCACACTGTACCACAGCCTCCCCTACATTTTGTCCGATTTGCTCCAAAAACAATAGAGATCTTACTCTAGGATACGATAAACTGTGAAAATTTCAGCTTTCTAGCTTCAGCCGTTTAGCCGGATCTTGATCACAGACAAGACGGACATACATATTTCGACTTAGAATTTCACGAGAAAGACAATGGTGCCGAAATTTACGATGAGTATTAAGGGGCGCTACAAACTCCGTACCAAAGTTATAATACCCTTTGATTAACATCATACGGGTATAATGATTATTTTATTCAATGTAGCAATGAGCAAATTTACTTGAAATTTTTCTTCACTTACGTCATTGTTACTTCTTCTTCTTCGATATATATCTATGGTCACGAAGGAGTTTTTTGGAAAAAAGGGATTCTTCAAAATTTCTTGAATAGGAGGGTTGTGAATATATAAGCCGACGATTGTCACACCAGAACGATTTTGAGACTGTTGAGGCTCAAAAATGTTCAGACCAAAATGTGATGTTTCCATTGAAACATGGCCCATCGGAAGCAGAAATAATTAGGAATTTGGCTGGAAAATCCATTTTGACTACGTTAATAATTTCTCTCCTTATACGCAAACAGTTTATTAATAAATATCTATGTACTATGTACATTGATATATAAATATTTACATAATTACATGTGCTCAACTTTTAAAAACAGTACCACGCCACAAGTACCTACTATATTTTCTTATTATATAATCAGCTGTTAAACAATATTTTTATTCATGCGCATTTAAATAGCACTAAAAAAATATATAAAACAATAATAATACGAAAAAACAATAATTAAGTAGGTACGTACAGACAGTCAAGCCACTATACTTGTGCTCAATTCATACATAATAAAGATTGGTAGAGCAATGCCACAAGGACTTAACACAAGTAGCAAAAAAACTCGACATAACCCTTATGTGGGTCCCATGATACAGTGATATTGAGGGAAATGAACGAGCTGATGAACTAGCGAGGAAAGGCTCTGGGCTAGACATCTCAATAGCGAAGACAGTTCACCCTCCACTAAGTTTAACTAAGAAGAACGTGTATTTGCACTTCCTAAAGTTAGCAAACAACAGATGAAAAACCCTAGAAACGTGCAAAGAAAGGAAGGAAGACTTGGCCAGAATATATACATTGTAGATCTAAAGAACTCATAGCCATGCCGCGCAAGAACACCGCCAGAATGGCGGCGGAATACACTGGCCATAGAAATATACACGCAGCCCGACTGAATATCCCTCATAACACGGCATGTCGCATTTGTAGAGAGGAGAACAAGCAAGAAACACTCGAACACTTCTACTGCACATGTCCGGCATTAAACAGTACCAGGTTCAAGACACTGGGTAATTACAGTTTTAACCAAATGGGAGAAATCGGCGAAAAAACAGTCAAGGAGGTGTTGGAATGCCTCCAAATGACCATAACAACAATAGAGTATTCAGTGGTATCAAAACGGCACAACTGTGCTAATTGGAGACCAACATAAGGTCTCGCCACTCTTACTAACCAACCAAGGTGCGTTATTTTTAATTAGTTATGCCACAACATAACATAAGTTGGGGGGGAGTTTTTCTAAGAAGGTACGGAAAAGATTTTTAATAAATAAAAAATATATTTACATGTACATAAATAAAAATTGTTTCGTAATGCTGTCACGTGTCACAATAATAAATTAATTTTAATTTTATAACATCAGTGGGTACACCTACAACTACATTCCGTCAATTCCCAATAAACCAATTTCTGAAAACACAAATTTCCAACAACAAAATGTTGAAATAATCATCGATAAAACAATTCCCTCTCTCAAACACAATTTACGGAAAATATTTTCCAATTATTTGCTATTTTGCAAAAGGAAAAGTTTGCGGAAGAAATGAAAAAAAAAAAAAAACGGCAACAAATTGGAGAACATTGAACCTCATGGGGAAAACCTTGATAAAAATAAGAAAACTTGTTTGACAAGGTATTTTTCGTTGTTAGAGAATTTTCTTTCTAATTTTTTTTTTCTTAGATAGAGACATAAAACGAAAAGGAGAAAAAAAAATCCTCTAAAATCCGAATCGGTCTTTTATCTCAAATTGTGCATTTTTTGACGTTTTCCATAATTGGACTTTTTCCTGGTCAATTTTTATTATGCAAGTTGTAAGAAAATTCAAGGCAATTAAAATTGAATATAAATCTGGTGTTTTGGGACCACTGAAACATTAGTTCTAGGTGGCCATAGATAAAATTAAAAAAATATGGCGCAACATATGGTAACACTGTTCAACTCCATGGCTTGAAAAAAATTCTCCTCATCTACCTATGAAAACAGGCAGCAGCATTAAATTTTGGAAGTAATCAATGTATCGATAATTCTACGGTTTCACGTGGAATTCGAACTAGCCGTTCTCAGTTTAATAATTATTATAATTAATATAAATATTTTATCGTTTTGCTTGAGTGGAAGTTGATAGTTGAACCGGGCAGGAGTACAAATTAAAGCCATGCCATCAATTTCTTGATGTATATGGAATTTATTTTTCCACCATAAATTCTTAAAGTCAAGCGCATACATTTAAACGAGTTGGAAGGGGGATGGCATTGACTCTACCCTAGAGCCGCTATATCCAATGCTACCCAAGATATAAAAGTCAAAGAATTGATTTATCATCATTTTGATTTTATTATTTTCACTCAAGGTTGTTATTGTTTGACTAAGTTACTGTATGACTAAGCTCTAATTCTTTAAACGCACTCATTTAAAACCGATTTAATCAGATAATAAATCAATAATATTAAGAAAGTTCAAAATTGTGTAACTTTAAAAAAAAAACGGGTTTTTACATTTTCTTCCATCAAAGTGAATCTGATGATGTAGAAAACAATAAATACCTACTGAGTGAATTTCTAAAATCAGTGGCTTCATTTGTAGACTCATAACATCTTTTAAATCTTTGGCCATTTTGATTTAATTTTCACCTTTAGTAATATTTTATTGACATTCATTTAATATTCGATAATTATTGTATTATATGTACTTACAGTATATGGACACTGAACTTGGGTTGATATATATTTTTAAGAAATTTTACACAAAAATGTGTCTAACTTAGTCAATTTTTATCCGATTTGGCTGAAATTTTGCCCAAACATTTGGACCATAATGTTTGGAACAAGATTGCCACGATCTATATATGTTTATTTTGAGCTGTAGTTCATCTGTTTCTATAAATATTTCATATTTGCATTTAAAATAGCGGTGTATACACGCAAAGTTTTCAGTAAGATAATTTTTTTAATTTTTTTTCTTGGATTTCAAATTTACAGTAACAATTTTTTTTCTAACATTGTAATAATATTTTAAAAGTAGTCAGCCTAAGTATTACCCCGAAGTAGCTTGGGCCATACTAAACGATTTTTCTTCATCCTAATAGTCAATCTTATTGGAAATATTATTGGGCATGTTTGTGCAAAATTTCAGCCAAATCGGATACAAATTGACTACTATTAGATAGATTTTTGTAAATATTTTTAATTGTAGTACCAAGTTCAGTGTCCATATACTGTACATGTATAAGGTTTGAGTATTTTTCTGATTATCGATATCAACTAATAATTAACTACTTTAGTTGAAAAACGGGTTAAAAAACTGTATAAATAAATAATTTAGAACAAGAAATATGCATAGATATGTATGTAGGTACATAAATGTATGCAATAATTAATAAGTAATAAAAAACTGTGTACATATGTACAATTGTACTAACACTACAAATAATGTTACGTAATCTATACTTATGTAAGTCATACAAATACGTAAAAGATGGAACGAAAACAAAAACATGTACAAAAAGAATTATCCCAAGCAGTCCATTTAGTTAATAAATGTCAAATTTGATTTGTTTCTATATCAAAAAAGTTTAATTAACTTGTAAACAAATTAAGAAAATATCAATTTGCCTTCTTACCCGTTGTTTGATTGTTATTGTATTGATGATTGTAAAATTTACACTGCAATAATATTACTAACAAATAAACACAATAAATTTTAAATTATAATTTAGTTTTTTAAATATTGGCCAAAATAAAAAAAGAAAAATTAAATTAAATTTAAAAAAAAAAATCAAAAAAGTTTGTTTATATTTTCAATGTATTGACTTTTTGTGCATGGTTACAAATGGCCAACTGAACTTTCATTATCAAACTGAACAAAAATAACCTCTTGTTTTAATCAAAATACTTCAAACCAGATAACAATCCACAAGACTTTATTATTATTATAGTAGTTTATTAAGCAATTGAATAATAAATTGTTCTTCACACAGATATACAAATACTAACCTAATATTATGTATGTATGTATACATTATACATATATATGTAGTATATGCGGTGGAAGCGTAAACAATCATTTAAATATTTACTTGTAAATATATATATGGATGTATGTATGTATTTATCTGTTTATGTATGTAATATGTATAACTAATAGAAATAGCCCGGGAGAATTATTACAATTTTTATCGTAAAATTCAAATTCCGATCAATGAATAGAAAATAAAATAATTGTTTTAAATATTCGAAAAAAGTACGTAGCCAATACCATGGGTTAAAAAAATGGCTGCCCATATTTTATAAATCAAAAAATTTCAAAAATTCTAAAAATGCTAATGGTCTATTAAAAAAAATTTGATTCAAGTTTGATGGGGATGGCTGAGATTTTATTTACTTATAATTTGAATTAAATTAATAATAATACATATCGATGGCCTGTTACTATTTGTATTTGTATTTATTTGAAAGAAAAAATACATATTTATGGCCAAAGGCCATGTTAAATATATGTAAGGCTAATT
>JANSTT010003883.1:0-31065 GCA_026745375.1 Platyura marginata
ATATCATTTCTAAGGTTTTTAATCATTCAATTCAATTTACCCTTTGTTAATTTATTGTACAGACAAAATAGACATGTGCAAAGTTGTAAATAATAAACAAATACTCATACGGGTATATTATAATCGGCGTAGCCAATTTTTACTTCTTTACTGATTTTTTATTTAATCAAATAATAAGGTTGCCAAGTAACTTCTACAGATATTAGAATTGGGAGGAAAATTAATGAATTTTTGTAGTCAAGTAATTTTATATAGAGAACCAAATACCAATAAGGGTTAATGATGAATAAATAAATTAAATCTTTTTTCTCTCTAATTCATACAAAAAATGTTGAGAAAATGTCCAATTTATATAAATTTTGTATAGAGGGGGCCTTATAAGGATTAACATTGAGCCCAAAATGATGACCTCCTAATATATATTTTATACAACAAAATAAATAAAAACTTTTTTGTATTAACAATTTAGTCGAAATTTTCGCATTTAAAGGGTTTTTTCACAAAAAATCTGCATAGAAAATGGAGTCGAAGGGGTGTGGCGATTTTGCGCATTTAGAACACCAAGCCACTTGTGCGCATAAAATAACTACTGTTACTGTCAAAATATTTAGCCTCTAGTTTTACGCATATACTCAAGAATTGCGGAAAAATGATAAAAAATTGTATTTTGAAACTTTCAAAATTTGTCCGTGAACAATCTGAGTGTGTGTGTGTGTGAAAGCAAAAATACCGTAAATTGAAAGTACAAAGTAATTTTCTTAGAGAAGCAGAGTTAACTCTAATTAATATAATTAACGTTTTCAAATATATTTTTGTTCTATAGTGGTTTGGGAACCGCTGCTAAAGCTAAAATATCCTCCCCACAACTAAATATTTATATATTTAAATCAATTTTGTTTAGTGATGCCATAATTTATTGTAGGTAAACATTCTTTCACAGAACCGTTCCATAGCAATTGTGTGATCACACAAGTCCACAAACAACACCGAGACAATTTTTTTTTTTTTTTTTTTGGAAGGAAATTCAAGAACTTTCAGATTGCTATTTGTTTTTTAACTTTAACAGCTGACCTACTTTAAATGTGACCAACTTTTATCGAGAATCAAAAAAAAAAAAAAAAACAAACGCGAATTTTCTGAAATACCCCCACCACACACATACACCAATTGTTTTCACATAGAGGTACACAAAAGTAATTCTATTTGAACAGCATAACGACATACATTTTTTTTTTTTGATTACATCAATTTAGTGTCATGGAATTTTTTTTTATGGATTTGGTTTTCCTTCTTTTTTTTTGTGTCGATTGTTTATTGCAAATATGTACGTAACATAGAAAACAAATGAAATAGAAAAATTAGAGGCAAAAAACATTTGCTAGGTATGTATTGTATATGTAGGAAGGTATGTAGATACAATAAATCGTCGGATATTGTATTCAGATACAGAGATGAAAATTTTGGTTTTTTTTTAGCTTTTAATTTGATATCCATTTAACCGTTAACGAATGAATTACAATGGGAATTGGTGTTTTTTTTTAAATCAAATGTGTAGAATTTAGAGCTTTGTATTAAAAAAAATTTTAAATTGATTGTTAGGTTCAACAAAAAAATGTTGTCTATGTTTGAACCATTAATTAATTTAATTTGATTGTATTGTGGAGTGTGATTTTTTATGAATCACCTACACAGAAGCCAATTTATGACGTCAATCACCCCAGCCGAACAAATGTTTCCGATCCGGTTTAAACTTGGCACAGATTTAGTACCCATTTAGTACTATTTAGCACCAAAGTATTATATTTAGTACCTTCGAAGCTCCAAAGTGATTTCATACAATTCATACTAATTCTTGAGATATTGTCCTGAAATTTGGCAAAGATTTAGTAGCACTACAGAGAGAGGAATGTTATGGCCAAATGTCAGATTAAGTACCTGCTCCAGTTCGGAAATAGAGATTTTCTTAATGAATTTTACATATTTTATTTATAATTTATAGGAAGTTTAGATATTTAGTACCAGACTAATCCTTGAGATATCGTCCTGAAACTTGTCAAGGATTTAGTACCTCTATAGAGGAATGTTGTGTCTAAATGCCAGATTTAGTACCGTCTCCAGTTCGGGAATAGAGAATTTTTTAATGAATTTTACATTTTTCATTCATATTATATTGTTTAGGGGTTATTTTTCCCATAACATTTATTTGGCAAAAAAGGGAGCAAAAATTCAATTTGAAATTTGCCCCGAAAAAAAAATCCTAAAAGTAACTGTCAAAATTTTAGATGCCTCATCGCGATGACTTGAATTACAATCTAACTATATGTAGCCTACACAGCCATGTTACGGTTCAAATAACTTAACTAAATGAACGGCCATAGTTTCTCATATATTCTATGTATGTATGTATGTATGTATGTATGTATGTATGTATGTATGTATGTATGTATGTATGTATGGATGCCGATACAAGTAGCATATACAGCAGAGTACACGTACAGAATAATATGAACTTCTAAGTGGAACAATACCCGGAATATATTCAGGATGAGAGCGGAAGGAAGGAAAAAAAAACTACCCAGAATAATAAAATCTTTTGTATGACCAGAACGGAATGATGGCAGGTACAGATTAGATCAATTTGTATTTTTGCTCTTGTAAAAGCTTTTTAGTCAAGGGGGATGAGGGTTTTTTTTTCTCTCGCCCCGACCAAACATATATATATATACATATATATGAAACAGTTTGGTTTCTAGTGTCATGAAAAAGATATTAAGAAAAGTACCACACTTTTTCTGTAACATATTTTCACACATTTATCTTCAGTCGTACAATAAACGGCGAGCGGTAAAAAAAAAAAAAAAAAAACGTAGTACTTAAACCTAACTACTACAAATACATGCATACATTCATACATACATACATACATACATACATACATACATACAAAATATATTTATAGTTAGGCTACCTGGGAGCACACACAAAAAAAAAGAAGAAGAAAAAGAACGGAGTATTCATGTTTAATGCTCTTCTCCATGTTCTATAAATGTAGTCATTTCAACCGTAATTACCCATTCTCCCGAAAAAAAAAAAACATTACCCCATAAGTGAGGGGTGAGTTAAGAGGTTGTACCCTATTTATTTTAGTTTAGAATAAAATACAACAAAAAGAAAATGATCCAATTAAACGACCTGTAGGGAAGTTAATTGTTGACAATTTTATTGAAAGAGCCTTTTTTGTTGTTGTTGTTGTAATTAAAACTGCATACACCTGAATGGTAGGTAAATCAAATGTGTAGTAGCAACAAAAAAGCTTGTTAAAAAAAAAACCGAAAAGTTTTCATTTTAACATTTAAATATTAAATTGGATTTTTGTGGAAAAGTTCTTCTTAACAACCCGTATCGCTTAAAACCAAAAGCTATAAAACCAGCTTTACATGCGATTAATTTCTATGGGGTGGTCATCTCGCTCTGCATTAGTTTGGAGATTTGCGTTTTATATCGTAGTTTTATCCAGTTATTATGGAAAGTTTTCATAGATTATTTTTACATATATGTACATAGATAGTTAAACCATTGTTTTATGTAAATTGTAATATAAGCGTGTACAACGTACTTTTGAAGAGCTTTTAGCTTAAAAAGTTAGCCATTTTGGCATAGTGCTGATCTAATGGACCAAACTCAAGTTTTCTTAGTTCTATACTATGAAAACCATTTTTTTTTTAATTAAGGAGAAGAGTGAAATGTAAAATTGGCGCTTGACAAAAGGGAAACAATGGAGAATCATATTTTAAAAATTAAAAAAGGAGTTTTTTTTTAAATTTGGAATGTTTTTAACAATTTTTCTCAAGATATACTCAACAATGTGATGGACAATGCTTTCAAATTTTTATGTTATTTTAAACATAAATTTGAATATCTCAGGAAGGGGGGCAAATTTTAATTTCAAAAATTTGCAATACTATCAGAAATAGTCCAACTTTTTGTTGAATTTATGTTTCCTGGAGGGGTTATCAAAGATAACTTCGAAAATCCTCCACTACTTGGAATAGAAATGACTACAATGGCCTTATTCACTGGGACCAAAAATATGGATAATACTGACCCTATTTGTAACTCCTGCTGCAAAAACTACGACATGTTACTTTTTAAAGGAGTTTTCGGTTTTTTTGAACAAGCGAGGCCGGATATAATTGGTACTGCGCCATACCTACTGACTTGAAAGACATCGTAGGTCATCAGCAAGTAGGCCAGAAAATTTTATTGCTGGGATGGAATTCATCAGAAAGATACAATGGGCTCGTTAAGCATCCATTTTGCCATTTTCTTCTCCCAATCTTAAAAAAAAAATATAATTTTTAATTTTAAACTTTATGTTTAACCTTAATTTTTAAAATTAACGCGTAATATTTATAAGAAAAATGTCAAGTTAATTTCTTATAATGATAAAAAAATTTCGAAAAATCCCCACTCTATATATTTTTTACCAATACGATCATAATTTTTGATCTGGATAAAACTTGATGAAGTTGTTGATTATGTTAAAAAAAATATTTTCCCTTCTTTAGTTCAAAGATTATTCAATAAGTAATAGAAAATTTTAAAAAAAAAGTTTTCCCAAAGTCTTAATTAAATTATCTTTATTTGGAGCTATAGATGAAGAAAATCGGTTCAGCCCTTTGATCATAATAATTATTTAAAGTACACTGAAATATGCATAAAACTATTACTACTCAAGGTCAAAGTTTCGAAATTATATAAGAAAAATGTGATCGAGCTGAAGGAGCTGTTCACATAGTGCTTCTAATGAACATTGGGAGCATTGGACAAATATTCCAAAAACCCTACATTACAATTTATTGTTGTACTGTAGAACTACCGTGTTATATATGGAGAATTATCGCAATTATCTTATCGTGTTATAGTGAAACCGTGCTATAGTATACCGTGTTACATGAGAGTTGGCGTAATTTTCTCATCGTGTTTAGAGTAAAACCGTGTTGTCGGAGACCGTGTTGTCGGAGACCGTGTTGTAGGAGACGTTTCATGGAAGACCGTGTTGTAGTAGACCGTGTTATAGGAGTCCGTGTTATAGGAGTCCGTGTTATAGAAAACCGTGTTGTAGGAGACAGTGTCATAAAAAATCTTGTAGGGAACCGTATTATAGAGGAGACCGTGTTGTACAAACAAAACAATACAACATATTTAGTCTATCGTACCTTGTACAATCACAATTTCACTATCAGCAACACATACCAAGAACTAGCCTTAAGTATAGTAAGTAAAGATCCATCACCTTTGACATTGTGTACGCAAACAAACAAAAACAAAAACAAACAAAAAATGGCCAAATTATATTATTAAAATGAACTGTTAAAAGTACAACAAAAAAAAACAACAAAAATAAACAAAATAAAATAAAAAATAAATAAAACATTTTTCTCGTTTTTCTTAAACGAAAAACTTTGTACAGAGTCTTACATCTTATCAACAAGTCTGCATGAGTGATTTTATTTGGTTTGCTTCTTTACAAGCCTAGCAGAGAAACTCATTAAAAAAGTAATTAATTCACACGACAAAAAAAAAAAAAAAAAAAAACTGCGTCCTTTGTTGGTACAAGCTATAAACCTAATAATACTTTTGTAAAAATTTAACTTAAGAAATTAAGTGTAAAATGAAGAAGAAAAAAAAAAAACAAAAAGAAATTACAATAAATTATGTTTTTCGTATTTGGTAACAAGTCCAGGCTGAAATTTAAATGACGGCTGCAAATATTATTTTGTATCTCTTTTTCTGTTGTTTTTTCTTTTTTTACCTATACATCATCTTTAATGCGACATTTTGTTTTTTTTTTTGCTTATTATTTTATATTGGAGTGTTAGATGAAGATTTATTTTTTGTTTTTTTTTTTTTATTTTTGAGATAATTTTGAATAATTGTAATTGGTCTATAATCAGTAATTAGTTATATATCACTTATAGTGATTTAAAACAAACCATATATGTTAATTTAATTAATTATAATAATTCATTTATATAGAAATTCGGCTTCGGCAACCATCTTTAAAATTTTAACAAAAATACCAACCCCTGTGTTTCATACAATAATGGCGTCTAACAAAAAATATAAAATATAAGATGGAAGATTGCACTTTTTATGCATGTATTTTGATAAATTTTGAATTTATTTTGATTATTAACTTTTGATTTTGGTTTTTTTTTTTTGTTTTTTTTTTTAATTCTAAAAATAGTTTATTATTTAATGAAACAGAGTAATTGGTACCAGTATAATAGAGTATGTTTCATATTAATTTTTGTTTTTTGTTTTTGATTCTTTCGCAAATAGAAACTATTACATAGTAATAATATAATAATAATTTATAATAATTAATAACATTCATTATAATTTATATAATATACTCTTTCTATCTCTTTTTTTTTCCTTTTCTTTTTAAATATACACTTTTTTTTTAATTTTAGTAGGTATAGTGTAATTATATAATGTTTTTTTGTTTTTTTTTTTTTTTTTTCTTTTTTTGTTTTTTATTTTTTTTGTGTAATTTCATTTTATTAAGTAAAAACAAAACAACAGTACGATTACGGTTGATTTAGTTCTAGATGTCGTATATAGCAAATGTAATTAATTTATTTACCTAACTTACAATTATACTACAAATATTATTTATTATTCTACATTTGTATTCATACCGTCCTAAAGGGGTTTCAATTTTATTGGGTATATTATTAAGCTCCACCAGTTGATGTGAATTCGATTTCCCCACGAGGTAGAATTAAATCAGGATCTGTAATGTAAACTGAAATTTGAAACAATATATTATCCTCTGGCTGTTTCGATAAGCAAATAGTCTTTGTTATTTTTTTTTTTTGTTTCACTAAAATGTGAATTGGAATTGATGGCTAGAGCAAGAGCAAGAGCAAGAGCAAGAGAACGAGTAAAGCAAATGATTTTCAAATTTATTGGTATTTTATGGATAAGTAATAGAAGAAGAAGAAGATGAAAAACATGCACCATATGCACCATGAAAGAATTCATGCACGTGCACGCGTATAAATTCAATATTTTATTTCTTAAAAGGGGAAAAAATGAAAAGAATGCCGGGCAGATTTTTTATTGTATAATCTGGGCAGATAGCAATTTTTTAAAACAAAGAAGTTGGTTGGTGTTCAAAACAGTTTGAATAATACTAAAACGATTTCATTTCGACGTTACATTATTCTTATTGCTATTTTCTCTTGACTTTTGACTAAGAACATAATGGCAAAAATTGCAGTATTTTCAGGCGAGTGTTCTGTATCAACTAGCGCCATTTTAAATAGTGTCACGTGTATGGAATAGGATAGGATACGTAGAAAATGTATCAAATATATGATACCACTGAATAATCTATAGGGAATGCTACACAGGGATTCATTCGACCGTTAAGTGTCAGACTGAGGGGGGAAACTGGTGTAGTGAGGTAAGGGACGTGTTGCACAGAAAAATTTTACAGATATCGGCGCAAAAAAGACATTTGTACCATTTTTTCTGTTGTCGGTTTAATTTTCTTTACTTTTATTTTGTTTGAGTTTTATTTTAATTATATTTGAAAGAATGGATAAAAATTTATTAAAAATTAATTGGAATCGAGAGCAATCATTGTTGCTAATAACAAAAATTCAAAATAAAAATTCAAACAAAAATTGAACACAAATTGACAATTAATTATATATTCACTCACACATTCCCATTTGACAATTCGAATGCCAAAAAGAATCCGCCTGTGTAGCACCTTTATGTCAAAACTATGTCAGCATAATGAAGACCTCTATGTAGCCCTTACCTATGGATGAATGGATGGGACGTATTTGTGACGTAATTATAACGTAATTATGGTATTGGTGAGGTAATTATGGAACAGTTGCCATTTTAACCACATTGATAAAGTTGTAATGAGCATCTATTAATAGCAAGGAGCAGAAAAAAATAAAATAAATGACGGTCTGAGAATGTACCTTGTTATTAGGAATGTATTATTATCTATAGAATATATTATTCGATCTACATATGACCTACTTATGCATACGTGCAGAAGCAGATATAAAAACTTATAGAGCAAATATGTACGATGTTGTGATGCTATATGAATGTCGGTATTTCGAAGGTCGGTTATACTGTGAGAAAATGACATATCTCGTCAGGCGCTAATTTATGTAGGATGGAAAAGTAGTTTGATTAAAATTGTGTAAATATAAGTAAGGCTCAATGACAAGAATAAAATCATAATTGGAAAATAAATAAATTTACAAAGAGAATATTTCATCATTATTTTCTGAAAGCTTTCGAAAAGCTTTAAGTCATTTTTTTTAATTAAACACTTTTCTAACGCTGAATTTACGCAAAATCGTAACCAATTTTTATAAACGATAATTATTTATTTGAAAGTGGAAAAGGAGCCAAAAAGGTTATGTTCCTTAACTTACTAACATTGCACATCTTGTAAAAAAAAATGAAAATTTTTTTTAAAAAAATGAGCAACAAACCATTTTTAATTTTATTCGCCATATCAATTTTATCTTTCCTTATCTTACGATTCTGGAACATTTTTACCCCAATCACTATTAACAGGGGCGACTCTAGGTAATTTTATTTTTGGGGAGCAATTTTTAAAAAAAGTGTGTTGTAAACGCCGTGCAGAGCCATTTTCGGTTTGGAACATTTTTTGTTCATTTTTATACTAATTTTTACAGTTTTATCAAAATCACAAACGTTTTTTTAAGCTTTTTAGCATTAAGCGACTCTATAAATGTCAAGCAGCGATAATTTTATGATTTGTATGCAAATTATTGCCTATTTAATATGGCGCAAGGGAAAACTTTGCTATTTGCGTCAGAAAAGAACCAATCCTGACTGTAAATAATATTTGTAATTAATATAATTTAGTATGTAATTATTGTACATAACTTTTATGCGATTTAATGAAGTAATCCATCCTGGTTTTTTAACTAAATAAGTGTAACCGCATAAATTTACAATGAAATATGAATGACTAACAATTTTTCTACCCACCAGTTGCACAATAAAAATAAAAGAAAATTACGGAACATTTTTTTTAGTAAACCCGAGTAACTTTTTCTCAAGTATTCATATTCAAAACTATACAACAACAAAAAAAAAATTTCCGTTTTTTTTTGTCGTTCATAAATGTAAGCGAATTAAAATAAAAAAAAATAAAAATTTTGATTTGTAACATTCAATTCAATAAAAAAAAAATAAAAAAATAGCGCAACCACTCTGCGAGACTTGATTGCTAATCAAATTTGCATTTCTGCTACTACCACATTGTTTTCAATTTGCATATCAAAAGTCTATTGACCCAATTTCCATATTTTCCACTACAAAAAATAAAAATATCCAACAATGGAATGCATGCCTCAAATTCAAAATGCAAAAGATAGTAATTACGAACAAAACAAAAGCACATTATTGTGACACACAGTTCATTTGCGGGAAAATTACATGCATTTTCCCATAATATATTATTTCATTTTCATTCCGAATGCATATAAATGTCTGACATATAAAAAATAAAAAAAAAAAAACAAACAAATTCGCACGAATGTATGACCGGTTTTATGGAAAATAATGGGGAAAAACTAAACTACACCACCACACACTTTCATTACAATAAAAAACCAAACACAAAAAAAAAAAAAAATGTGTAAAAAACACGGACTAATGATATTTTAAGTACCATTGAGACTTGGCTGGGAGTACTGAACGAATCCTTCGGATGTGTAACGGTTGCTTCGTGTACCCGGTGCTCGGCCGCATCGTATATCAGCAGAACGGGTGATTTCATCGCTAAAACCATCATCCTCAGCGTACATGGATGGCACATCAGTTCTGGCAGGTCTATAATTTTTGTGTAGATAAAAAAAAAACAGTAATCCTTTTTGTCACCATAACTGGCGCTATCTTGATATTCAATGTCTATGTATGTGTGTATTTATATGCAAATGTATGTACAAATGTACTATAAAATGTGTATATATAAGAAATAAGCTAAAAATAAATCGCCTTATGCTAAAAAAAGAAGAAGAAGAAAAAAATCCATACCAAGGAAATGGTTCGGAGAAGAAAAAAGAAAATAAAAAATCGGGACGAAAATGTGGTAAACCGAAATATGTACTTTGCCACATTTTGCATAAAACACAATAATCGGTTATCGATGGCAACACTTTTACAGTAAATTAGGCAACACATTAATGATGGAGAATTTGAATTTTTGATGTTGGCGCTGTCGTCATTGTGTTTTATGAAACTAATTTCGTGCACTCGATTAAGGCAAAAGGGGAATTTAATGGAAACAATATTATTATGCAAAGAAGGATGTAATAAATTCAAAACAAATCTTTTTGAATAACATTTTATCTTGCCCGGTATGTAGATTTAAACAATTTGTATATTAGAGGGTTTTCTCCAGTCAGATTTTAGCTAACCTATATATTGTATATATATATAATATACATAATATACAATGTATATAATGTATATAATGTATAAATAACAGTGGCATTTCATTTAAAACTGGCACTGTTGAAAATATGTATTGGCGTTTCCACTAACAGTTCACGTTATTCAATGAACACCATTGGCGCATATAAATTGTGATTGTATTGGAAAGGCGGGACCACCCACATAACTCATAAAGATGTTCTGTTAACCTGTTTTTAATGGGCTATATTGGTAAACTCTCTTTTCGTTACGATTATCGGTAGATTTACATATATATGTAGGTTCTTTGTGAGCTGCTATAGATATATACATTCTACTAGGAATTATTCAAAAATGTAAATTCATTAGGGATTTACATAAAAAGCATAAAGCAATTATTTTGTTGCAATTAAGGTAGCCCAAACTCAGGAGACACACATAATTAGAACGGATAAGACCGTATGTAGAAAAGGATCGCCTGCAAGAACCACTAGATGCCATAAATTGGAAAATGCTGGACTGATGCTTGTCAGAGATGGCGAACAGTTTTATGGAGACACTGTCAAAACCCACTAAGTCTTATGACAGTTGATATGTAAAATAAATGAAACTCACAATAATAACTTTTCAAAAAAAAAAAAAACGTTTCACCATCTATGGGTAGGGGAGGAAATTGTCAAAGGAATTTTTATTTCATTGTTACATATTTTGTTGGACTACAGTGTAAACGGATATCTTACACTGATGCTGTATATATCATTTAAAATTATATACAGCTACAATACCTACTATTATATGTAACGTTTACACTGCATACATGGGAGGATGTCGAGGATGAAAATGAACAAGAAAAACGACAAACGATACACAGAGAGATAGAGAGAGAAAGAAAGAGATAGAGAGAAAGTATCATTATATAAAAGGCAACTGAATAAATCAAAAATTAAGTAAATGTTGTGAAATATGTACATTTGCTTAGAAACGATCCTTGTAATTATAATGAGAAAATTCTTTGTCGGCAAGTCTTGATATGTAACGCAAATAAATGAACGACATGACATCAAGAATTTAATCAGACATTTCAGAGACGCGCTATTAAAAATCTTTCTTTCTGTGCAATGTCTTTGTTTATGCGAAGTTTTGTCGAAGCTTTTGACGCATTTTAATGTAAATTATTTTCATATTTTATATTAAAATAAAATAAAATGGTAAATAGCTGGAAGAAATAAATAATGAAATAGATATACATACATACATAGTTATATTACATACGTTTCTATAAATAGATAATATATACATGTACGTACATATATGTATATGCCAAAGTATTTATGCAAAAGATTTTCTTTATACATTTTCTATGTGGAGAAAATTCTTTTTCTAAATTTCATATCTACATATAAAACGCGTTACCTTACGATATTCTATAAACGGAGAAGAAAAAAAATCGTAATAAATTCGGAAAATTTCTTTTGAGAAGGTACACATTATAGGTGGTTTAAGTAATCGGATTTTCTAACACACCTAAATATAATTACATTTTACATTTTTTTTCAATTTTTGTATTAAATTTAAATTTAATGGGATGTTAATTTTAAAATATTTTAATATCTTAGTTATCTTTATTATTATTAGAAAAATTACTGACACCATAATATAATAATATCAAGAAAGGGACAATAGTCCAGTTAGTTGCGTGTATGTGTGTGTGTAACAAAAACTAGAGCACGCTCGCTCTGAAAGATGGTGATTTTAAAAGTTTATTGAATAAATTGGTAGAATGGATAAATGCAATGTTGCCAACAAGCAAATTGGCATCCCAAAATGACGGATGTATTGAAGATGGCCGCAAAAACGAAAATAACTTTTATCTCCGTTACTTTTAAAGCAATTTCTGTGAAAATTTTACTGAAGATTTGAACATTAAAATTTTTTCAAAAAAAAAAAAAAAAATTAAAATATTCGTCATGACGTCATCAAAGATACTTGTGGACCCTATTCAAAGCATTTATAGACTGATTTTTAAACTATTCACTACTAATTTACTAATTTATGTAAGTATATCCGGTGTTAAGACGAGTTAGTGTAAAAAAAAAGGTTTTTATCCCAAAGTTTGGCGTTCGAAAAAGGAGTAATTCAAGATTGCCGATACATAAATGGTTTAAATCCATGATTCTATTATTTTTAATTTTTTTATTGTTTCATGTAGCCATTAATAGCTAAATATAATTATAAAAATTATAATAATTGTAGGTATGTCATAATCATAATAAATGGAATATCAATTACTAAAAGAACAAACCGGGCAAATGGTGGAATTTCAGTTCCTTAAAATGTCACACAATTTTGATCTTCCTAATTAATATCAAAAATATGATTTTAAAATTTTATATATTATTTTATATTTCCAACATCTTTTTTGCAATAACTTAACCCTTTAAGGTCCATATACATTTTGAACCAAAAAAATTTTCAAAAAGCTGCTCACCTTTTTCAATTTAATTCATTAACATTCATTTAATTTTTGTAAGTTATTCATTTGTATAAAACGTTAACCATTTAAGGTTCAAACGGTGGCTTTAAAGGGTTAACTCTTACAAAAATTTAATTTCATTAGATATATAAAGAATATCTTCCCGAACAAATTTTGCAACCATTAAATTTTATTTTAGTTAAGGTTCAAAACGTGTGTTAACCTTAAAGGGTTAACATTTTGCAAATATTTAATTTGGCAAAAAATGACGGAAATTTAAAATAATATAAAAATCCAATGTTTCAAAATCACATCTTTAATATTGGAAAAGTTCAAAATTGTGTCCCTTAAAAAAAAAAAAACGGTCAAAAAACGTTTTGGTGACCACCTAATCGAACTAATTGGATTTTATTTTCTTCAATCAAAATGACGTAATCATTGTTTTTTTTAAATAATTAATGGATCATTAATTCTCTAATAAGCCGTCACTGCAGCTGGCAATTCTAAATGGAGTTGTTGTAGGAGTATCTTGTTTACCTGATATGTTACTAAATGAATAGATAATGTACGTACATTGTACATACATACATTCCAAAATTGATATGAACGAGATAATGATAAATTGTCCTTTTTAGATAAATCATTGGGGTTATACCTACATACCGGAAAACAATTCGATTGGATAAACATCATCAACACTAATTTATTTTAATTAATTAATTATATATACGATTTAAGTATTTGAACTTCCTTTTCGAGCAATAACTAAATTACACCACATTATAAATGCTAAATGATTTATTACAAAACAAGAACAAACGAATGTCTCTCTTAAATTGTTAGAGGTACGTTAATTATGCCGTAGGTACATATGTATATATAAACATACATATTAATATACAGGTAGCTTGCTTGCCCAATTAAACCATAATTTATTCCTTAAAATTAAACGTGCAAAAATTCTCTTTCACAAAGCTTTCTGTAGTAGGTAGCGGGGTAGTATCATATAGTAGCAGTAGTACTCTATATAATAGAATGAAAATTGTAATAAATTGTAGCCAAAAGCTTACCCAAAAGTAAGTATAATTTCTAAATCGGAATTGGGAACGACAGATGATTTATATTTGTTTACGCTATTAGCATTTGAGAAATGATTTTAAATTGAAATGATTATGAATAATTGATATTTCATGTTATTATTCTACAAATCAAAGAGAACCAAAATTCGAATTTTCTATTAAAAGATATCCTGATCACCTCTTATATATATATATATATATATACGAGTATATGTATGTATGTATGGATGTATATAAAGTTACCATTGGCATACTAATTTGGGACACCTTTTCTGAATAATATTCCATCCGATAATAATGTCACCTATACATAATACCACTATATATTCTGAATCCAACTACGACTATACCGGGTATATGTGCATTAAACAACATATATACATACCTCTATGTATGCATGTATATGTATGTATATATGTATATGTAGACAAACTACATACATATACATATGTAATATAACTTTAAAGTTCTTTGACATACAAGCGAAATACCTCAACATTTTGATAAACTACACACCCAATATCGTTCGATGTGAGGTGATGTATATGATAACCAAAATATATTGTAATCCTGTTGTTCAGGGATTACATAATTAATGTACCAGGAATATATTGGAATTTATTTCCCAACAACTTCCCTACATAATGATGACATTGTACATTATATAATAATGAATTTTAATTAAGCACCACTACATGTGTACCTCTATATTGTTGGTACATAATGTTTAGTTCAATCAATTTTAGTTTAAATACTATCTTCAATAGATAGGAATGCATAGATATCGTTTTTAATGCTTTTGAGTAAAAGAGAGTTATTATTCTAATTATTATCTATGGTAGGAGAAGACAGAGATTATTTGTAAACGTAAAACGTACTTTATTGTAGTAGTAAACAATTTGATAGAATTGTTTGGGTTCAGTGTTCCATACCAATTGACCGAGTGAATTTCTATATACAAGGATCGATGTTTTCTCCTTACATTTCTCTACACTTTAAATAATTTCCATTTTCAAATCGTTTTTCAACACAGAGAAATCTTTGTTTACCAAAAACGCGTCGTTAATTTTACTATTTTATGACTGTTCAGCGAAAATAGTTAAATCATTTACGTTTGTGGTAAAATAGTAAAAAAATTGACAAAATTTTACCATATTGTCACGTTTTACTTATTACCATAAAATATAGTAGATTTTACTACATTTATGGTATATTATTTATGATAACTCTACATTCATAGTAAAATAAATTATCCACAGAGAAAATAGCATGATTTGTGGTAAACATAAAAATCCCTACTAATTGATGATGCAAATTTACATTTTACTATTTTGGTAGTGATGCATGGTAAAAAGACTATTGTAATCTGTTCTGGTAAATTTACTTAATATTCATAAATAATAATAAGTAACACAGTTTGTATTACATACTAAGAAATATGGTATAAAGATATTTTTACTATAGGATTCTTCAAATTACTATACTCAGTTCATGTTCAAAATGTATAGACCTTAAAGGGTTAACTTTTTTTCAAAAAATTTAATTTGGCAAAAAATGCTTAAAATTCAAAATAATATAGAAATACAAAGTTTGAAAACCATATTTTTTGTATTAAGAAAGTTCAAAAAATTGAGACTCTTTTTAAAAAACCGCCAAAAAAACGGTCAAGATATTCGCTGCCTCACCAAATTTTTTTTTTGTTTCTTTCATCAAAATGATGTAAGTTTTTTTTAAAAAATAGTCCCATGATGAAGGGATTAATAATTCTCACGAACCGCCACTGACTATACTATTGCTAAAAGTACCACAAACGGAGGTATTGATTTTACCTTGGATTTATATAAATATATATTTATAATAAATAAATTTTTTTTCGCCGTTTCTTCTCTCTTGTCTTCTCTCAATAAAAACACATAAACAGCGAACGAAAGCATATAATTTTGAAAATGCATAAACGTTCAGTACAATTACTACGCCTAGGCGTTATTTTTATGTGTTGTCATTGTTGTCCAATGTTCACTGTTGAGTTGAATTCAACTTGTTGTAGAATTCTAACTAGATCTCTAATGCCATATGAATTTTAAATATTTCCCGTATGACTGACCATGACCATAGTTCAAAGCGAAAAGTGACTTATACATAAGAATATATGGGCATATGAGCATATGGCATGGAATATGAGCAAATTCAAGGAATTTTTTAATCAATGAAATTCAATTTGAATATCGAATAAATTTGATAATAATGAAATCAAAATCACAATATTTTACCGAAATATTTACGGATGAAAGCTACAAATCAACTATAATGAACTGTAGCGCTGTTGCATGCCGATGCACAAATGCATAACAGAAATGTTGCCCCGATAAATGTTTGGCTTTCATTCAAAATGGTTGTCAATATATGGTCACAATAAATGGAAGACATTTTTTGATTAAAATTTGACCGAAATTAAATTGAAATGAAAATCATGAAAAATAAATCGACAAAATCTTACAAATATAGATAGTCTAAGAATTTTCCGAGTTGTAAATGAGTTGTTATATCAGTGATACCTTTTATCTTATAAATGTTATCTTGTTGTGTATTATATATATATATATATATATATGTACTATAGTTAAATGTGTAAGTGTGTTAGAGTATATGCGAAAATGTCACAATAAATAAAATTTAAATTGCCAATGTGCGTTTGCGTGTGGCTGCTTAATTCTAAGGTAGGTATCTAATTTATTAGGGTATTATCCTAGATATTTCGTATCAAAGTTGTTTATCCTTTACGGTACATCCATTTCTCTAACCACAGGCGGTATATCAACCACTTACCAACACCTTCCAGATCAACTAAGAATACGTTTGGTACACATCGTTTGGTAACGATAGGATCAGAAACAATTTAATATGTTCGCCCATAAATAAAAGGTAAATCGTAAATTCAATGCTGTCAAAGTTTGCAAACTGAAAACTACTTGAGAAGTCGTACAACAGTTTTTTTGATTCATATCTGTGCGTTTTTACACGTTCCAGATTGTTTTTATTTATTTTTTTTGTTGTTTTTCGTTTTTGGTTTTGTTTTTTTTTTTTTTGTTTTTTTTTTTTGTTGCTTATATATAAATCCCCAATTACGAAAACACGAACAGAGGGATAGGATTCATGGCAGAAAAAAAAAGAGAAAAAAAAACGAATCCCTCTGAAATACATCTATGTATGTCTAATAAATTTCAATCAAATACAAAGCCTACGAGAAAGAAATATATATAATGGCGGCGATGCCGTTTTCGGTTTGTTTTGTATTTACCTCATTCTTTTCCTGACTTCCTGTGGCTCAGGTGGCTTAGGCCGATGTTTACACACAACAACTATGCCTACAACGATAATTGACGTTACTACAACAGCACCCGCTGCCACCACTGCTGCTAGAAGAACGAGTGCCGACTGTTTCTGTTTGTCTTGATTTGATGTTTCTGCTGGGGTCGGATCTTCTGCCAGTATGGTCTCATCTGTAATTTGTACAATAAATTTTCCAATTAAATGCAAATTTACTGATGATGGTAAAATTTAATTTAAAATTTTACAATATTTAGTTAAGAGAGAGAGAGAAATAAAATATTTCTAAACTGAAAGCATAGATTGGCATAATATTTAACTTTGCGCTAAGTTTTAATTACCATGGGGACCAAGCGTCTCGCCAATAATTTTCCCATTCATTATAATTGGTGGATGACTTTTCCCTTTTGCATTCACTGCATACACCAGAAACTGATATTCACGTCCCGGTTCTAGGTCATGTAATTTAAACTCTGGTGTGGCTTCTTTTAGACGACGCAATGGGGCTGTTGTTGCCTGGTTAAAACAAATATACAAAAAAAAGAGAAAAAAAATTATTTTTTAACAAATAAATGAAAAAAAAAATTATAAATGTAACCTGATCATTCATCGTTGATATTTCATTGTCTATATCTTGGACACCCCTTGTTGTTTCTGTATTGTATATCGGATTACCACCCACCACCTCCAACAGAAAATGTTGTGTGAGGCCACCGTCAAAACCAGCAACGCAAACTACCTCTAAAATTGTGTCGTTTCGGAGTTCACATGATTTTGGCGGCTCTGGTGTTTCTTTTGATGAGGGCGAAAAGGCACACAAACGAAAAATAACACAAAACAGGAAGAAGAAAAAAAAAGGTCATTGCCAAGCATTTTGTATTAATATTAAAGAAAAAAAAGAAAAAAGTAATTACTTGCTGGTAAAATGTGTATTAGACATGGAATCGCTTGGTGTCCAACCGTATTGCTGGCCCAACAGGCGAGCGTTATTAATTCGACATCCGATTGTGGTAAATACGTCATTGTGCTTACAAGTCCATGTGACGTTATTCTCGAATTCAAAACCTTTAATCAAAGAATATAATTTTTAGTGTGCTGGAGTGCTGTGTATTTTACTTCTTTAATATTAAACGTCATTCTACTCTTTTCCAATTCATGAAATTTTTTACTAACACATCTCGGGTCTAATAGTTAGTCACTACGCTCAGAACGGACACATTTCCATTACAAAAAAGCTAGCCTCACCATTATTTTTTTTATGGATTTCTCTGTTGATATTGATAAATCCCTATGTGATAGAAGAATCCTCGGGTTTTGAAATATAGTAACAGTTTTTTTCTCGAATTTGTTACATTTGTTACCAAACTGATAATAAACGAACCAAATGTAACAAATGTAGCAAACTAATACGATTTCTGCCTATTCAGGCAGATACATGAAACAACTCCATCACAAGACATATTCAGAATTATTTCGGAATATTTCAAAATGGCAAATTGGTGACAACCATTGAAAAATAGCTACCAATTTTGGTAATGAATACATGTAGCAAATGTAAACTTGATTTTTGGTCGTGTAACATTTACATTTGTTACCAGTAAGAAATTAAGATATTTTATCGATCATTTGTTACTTTAGCAACCCTGATTGTACCACAGGAATAAGAAATATTTTCTATTTTTCTTACGGTTCGGGCATAATGTTGTCAACATCTGACAGTCAAAATTTGAATTTGTTCCGTAATTTTCTGTATAGAACAATGAAAGATTCAATTTTAAATACTAGGGGAGCAAGGGGCATATTTTTCTTTTAATGCAAAAGAAGGAAAAAGGTAGACAACATTATGGAAACAATATCAAAATGGCGTCGACTTTCTTTTTCCAACTAGACAGTTTGGTTACGGAACCTAACCGTAATTAAATTTTATATAAAGTAATTATTCCTTGGTACAAATTTGGTACAATTAATGGAAAAAATTAAAACAAAAAAAAATTTCAATTAATTTGACCATCAAAAAAAAGCCCATTGACAATATTGACATATATCGGTAATCTTTAGTAATTCCGTAAATGGTAGGTAAGGCTAAAATCTGTTGCCCAAAATGGACTTAATCATTTCTTGACATTTGAAACATTTCATTATGCATAGATATTTAACTTCTTGCTTTATTATAACAAAGCACGTCCCCATCACACTTATAAAGTCTCTCTGGACGAAAATGAAATCCAATATAAGCTGAAAATACTTACCGGTGACACGTTTCTCGTATTATTGTATGTCCAACTGAAACGTATAGAATCAGGTGGATCAGCTTCTACCTCACACCTAGCCGGAATTGAATGCATATTAATAGCGCCCACGGAGGTTTGTTCTGTGCCTGGTTTACACCGTGGTGCAACTGTAATTAAATAGAGAAACCAACGTTTATTTTGGATGGGTTTAAGTAAAATGGATTTTACCACGATAAAATAGGGATACCTACCTACACACATACTGACTATTATCATTCGAAATATATTCATGTATTCACGTAATATGTACGAAGGGATGTACTCAATATAATGACATCATACGGTTAATTTGGTATAGAGGAAGTGGTAAATTTAAAAGCACATTACATATTTGGAAGATGGCCAATATTAGGTCAACTGAGAATATATTGTTGCGACTTTTTCATATATGGTATGTATACCTACCCAAGAGCATAGAATTCTGCAGATGCTTTTGATATGAAATCAGTAATTAAGATTTGTATTGGTTTAATAGACTGCAGATTCCATTTTAGCGTAACATTTGATATCTTTAATAAATAAATAATGTTATTGTTATACTGATGGGGACAGGATTGATCCTTCTACAATTGTTCCACCATCTTGAACATTTTATGTTAACCATTTACATACCCAAGGAATAGTCAACGCAATACCTGGTAATGGGAATCAGTCAATATAAAAAAAAATTTCGACAGGACTATGTAACGCCAATGAAAATCTTAATCTTAACAGATTAATTAGGAAGATTGTGATATTTTTGATACGCTAATGATTAAATAATTTTGAATATTTTGTGTATTAATTTTTCGATCGATTAACTAAAACTGATTAAAATAATAATTTTATTTTAATGGAAAATTACCTTTCCAAAACAGTTTGGATTATGAAAATCGCTCGAAACAAATAACAAAACTGTGGCCGATTTTGAGTAAAAAAATTCCTCAAAACACGGCAAACACGGCGTTCATACTAAAATAACGTTTCCCTACCCTTTCGCACCACCTTTTTCTCACCCGTCCCTCACCCTTCCCTTATCCTTCCCCCAACCTACCGGATATATATTCATATATAAGATTTATGAGAAAATGGCCATTTGAAAATAATTTGGTATGGTGGGTCCTATAAGGGTTAACGATGGATGAAAACTGGTAACCTCCTTTTAGCGAACACAAAAAAAAACAAAAACTTTTTTGGATTTACAATTTTTTTTTCAATTTCATATAAGAATTGTACGAAAATTGCCACTTTATTGTAATTTAGTATGAGGGGGGGGTCCTATATAAGGGTTAACTATATTGGCTATAATCTGCTACACCATCATACTACAACACAAAACAGACAAAACAGATCGTGGGGTAGGGGGATTTTGTCCATTTACAATACCCAACGCTGCTCTAGACATATTTTAACCAATCAAAAAAAAAAAAAGCTTTAAGCTCAACGTAATTTAAAGTTATTGTGACAACATCAGAGCGAGCAAGCGGTTCGAGTGATCAGCATTTTTATTGCGTGGAGAGAACACGAAAAAACGCAAATTTTTTGTTAAAAATTTATGGAAGCCTGTATGGAAGCAAAATGAAATAAAAAGTTTCTTATTTTGGTATAAACCGACCCCTCCCCCAACAAATTGAATTACTCAAGATTTAATTTAGATATGAAAACGTTCTATGGATAGTTTTTCTACGGTTACACAGCTTATCCCTTTAACCGGTAAGCCCGCCATATGGCCGGCATTAATCTAACGGAATTATTTCAAAACGTAAACTTTATTTTCGCTCAAATCGAAAAGACAGCATTTGGGGAAGAATATACCCCTCCACCGAAACCGGTTTAAACATTGTATTTTCATTCGTTTGATAGATATAGAGAGTTGAGTGTATAAAAGCAAAAATTATTAATCTAGAACACGATTAGTCAAAAAAAAAAAAATAGTTTCTAGTGGACGAATTGATTTTGGAATTTTTTTGGTAAGTTGTTGTAATGTTTACTTTGAAGATTTAGTGCGGTTTTTTGTTGAAAATAAAAATTTAGTGCTATTTTTGATTGTTGAGTGATGCCCGCCTTTTGGCCGGCATGCCGGTCTAAGGCAAAATAAATTTATTTGTATAAAATTGCACCTTTGTGCTATTTCTACCTTTCTTTCGTACTTTTTTCACCTTCACAAAGGTAAGTTTATATGTTATTGCGTTGTATTGTAGGCAATGGAAGAGGGTAGACCACAAAGACGAAGAAAATATGATGCGAGGAGAAATTTTGAGCTGACTGAAGCGGACAGATATAAAACATATAATCTTTCAAAAATGAACGATCAACAAATCGAAGATTTCATGAACTCGGTTCTTGATTCAGATGACGAATCAGTATATGAATATGATGAGGATAGAGTTTCCGATCCGGACTACAAGGTGGATGTGCTCACTCCCGAGGACGATCAGTTGTTTTCGGAATGTTTACGCGAAGACAACAATGCTTTGGTGGACGCCGTGAGGCTATCGCTAAATCTAAGCAAAACTTTAGTGGAAGTTTCAAAACCAGCCTCTACTCCCGACATTTTTACCGCTGAACTAGGAACAGTGATAGAGGCTTCAACACTACCCATACCATCAACATCAACAGAACCAATTGCATCAACTTCCACGCAATTAGTAATAACCACTAGAGCGACTTTCAAGCCAGCAAAGAGACCCAGATCGCCGTTACCAGTTGTTGAAAATACGGGACCACGAATTGTACCATCAACAGGTGGCTTTACTGGAACTTGTATGCAAATGAAAACACATGAAGCCGTGAAGCAGCATTAAATTTTTTCTCTTTCCTCTTTCAGCCTTAGTCCTTAGTGGACTTCGTGAAAAAACAATGGATGCAATGACACGCATTTTCTATCACCTTCTTGACATGGCTGTGTTCCTTTTGTATCGCAGATCAAATGCTGAAGATGCTGCAAAAGATATTACTGATGGAGATGAAGAATCACCGAAAAAAGACATGAGATTATTCCAGTTTCGTCAGCAAATTGCCCAAGGTTTGTGCGCTTCAGTTGAAAAAAAACCAGTTGGACGACCTTCAAGCGTACCGCTGCCTACTACTAGTCCTGATGTTGGTAGAAAGTCGGCACATCCAGTTGATGACGTACGGTACGACGGAATAAATCATGTTCCTGAATGGATTCCAGGTCGTAAAAAGTCCTGCAAACACTGTAAAAAATCGGAGACACACACTTTTTGCTCGAAATGTCAACTACATCTATGCTATTCCGGTGCCAAAAATTGTACCACGTTCGTCCCTGATCCATTTAGTTTATAAGCATTTTTTTTTCCTTTATTTTTATTTGAATAAAAACTCATAATTTTATTATACAAAAAAAACACCTGTTTTATTTTTTTACCCGTAGACCGATATACCGGCCATATGGCGGGCATCCTTCTTTCTCACCTGGCGGTTAATCCAATAAAGATATCGACAAACGGACTTCGGATTCGTGTTTATCGTACCAAAAATACCACAAAACCAAAATTCTCAAAACATTCATCCTCCTATTTCTATCTTGCCGATTAAAGGGTTATGATTTTCAATCTAAGCTCTAATATATACTTATAATAAAAAAAGTGAAATATATGTTGTCGAGTTATGTATTTTAGCGCACCCACATGATATACCGACCCAGACTGTGAAATTTATTGTATTAATAAAATTAATTTAATTAAAAAATGGAGACTTCATCTGCATGCAAGAGCTTTTTCTATGTATTTGTATTTACCTAAAATTATTCGGCAGTGATAGAAAATGGGTCATTTGACATTGGCCCATCTATGTACTGCACAAAATGGCTTACATTACATTAACAAACATCTGTTCTATTAAAAAAAAACATAAAATTGTACACAAATACAGTAGCAAAACACTGAAATGACAATAATGTAAGGTAGATAAGATATAGACAAGAAAAACTACTTTCTGCAACCGTTAGTTACAATACCTATAATAACTTGTGTTTATACTTATACTTATACCTCTCTCTGTCATTTAACTAAAGCAAGTAAAACAACCCAAAAATATTCCAAATGCCAAAAATAACCCAAAGCAAAAAACAAAGAGATCAAAGTAACTTAACATTAATATCTTGATGGCCTACGTTTGTTGCCCGTAGCATTAAATAGTAGACATCAAAGGGTTACCATGGATTTTTATAATGAAATGTAAAATAAAAAAAAAAAAAGAATAAAAAAAAAAAACATAAAAATCTTAAATTGAAAATCTTTTACCGTAAACGAAGACAGAAAGAGAAAAGTACCGAAAGTATTGAATAAAACTTTGACCAAAACTTAAAACTTTTTTTCTAAATGGAACACAAAAAAAAAATCCTTTCAGAAAATACTTCGTCGAGGTAAATTTCCAAATACTTTTATAGATCACGTCCACTCTGTACATTATACAAAAAAAAAAAAAATCTATCTCTAGCCCGTCTGAGTAGATTAGTTTGATGAGAAATGTTCCATACATATGTACATATGTACAGTACATATATATATATACGTAGATAAAGCATTAAGGTTTAGAAAATGACAAAAAAAAAGGACATATTTTATTCAGAATTTAGCTTCTGCATTCGGACAAAAGTGGGTTACAAAAATGTCTCACACGGATACCTTAAAAAAGAAAAGCAAAATCGTGATTAATTTCGAACAAGTTTGAGTACCACGCTAGACAAAGCTACGTAATTGTTATTCGAAAAGAAAAAATAAAAAAGTATTTTTGTATTTATTTAATTAAATTTTAAGTAAAATTGGAACGAATGAATTTTTCTTTATTTCTTTGTGGAATGTGAGTAGCCAGTAAGATAATTTCAAAAAGCTCAAAAGTTCATATTATTGGGTCTAGTAGTTAGTTAGTTTAGAGTGAGGGCGGGTGCCCTAAAGCGCCCGTAAATCCCTAGGCCTCCGATGGGCTTATTAGATATCCCTCGTTTGGTGACTTGCCCCATGGCTACCATTCCAGGAGATCAATGAACCCCAGGATGGCTGACCAAGGTGCGTCACGTACTTCCGACAGGGTCGCCAAATGGCTACCCAGCGTCTTTTGTCTCTTACCCGATACGGCTGGGCATTCACATAGTAAATGCTCAGCAGTTTCAGGCAGTTCCTCGCAAAATCTGCAGGTTGGTTCCACAACCACACCCAACCTGCATAGATGAGCTTTGAACTGGCCGTGCCCGGTAAGAAACTCTGTTAGTTTTTTAACTTTAGCTCTAGAGGTAGAGAAAGTGCGTATTTCGATGCAGATTGATCCGGCCCTCCGATGAGTGTTTTAGCTTGTCTGCATCCTGATTGTGCCCTCCATTTTGCCAGATGCCTCTTCCTATTGGGTCTATGTACTTATCTCAAAGATTGTATTGTTGGTGGTGCATACATATATACATATTTATATGGAGTGAAGATGTGATAGTTTCTTCTTTATTTAATTCGGCAAATTATTCCATTGAACAATACCACAAACAAAAAATGATGAGTAATTTTCTATATATTTAATATGGAAACTTGGAAAATGGCTTAAATTTTGACAGAAAAATAAAGTTTTATTTTGAAAAAATTAAAATTAATACTGAACGACATAATTTAACCCCGACATCAATACATCATTAGATTTGTGTACATTCTTCAGCTGTAATTTCCATTTAGTTTTGAGGCTAATTTCCAATCTTGCGATTTTTAATGAATCTTTTTTTTCGATATCATGATTTTTGAATCAGAATTTTTATAGAAATATCTTATCATATCCATGGACAATAGGTTAAAAATTTCTTTTCTAATAGATATTCGAAGTAGCTAACAGGAAAAAAACAGTTCTCCGAACAATACCCCCGTAGTTTAGAAGATATCAATTTTCTTAAGAACTATTATTAAAAATCTAAGGGATATGTAAGGGAAAATTGGGAAAATCTTAACAAAAAAATTATTTTTCCCGAATTCTATAAATTAGTTAGATCTTAACCCTTTGGACTCGAGAACATTTTTTTTGCTAAGCATAGGGTAATCCATTATTATTTGTGTTCTCTGTCGTTGCATGATGACTGAGAGAGGCACCACTCGTATTGTTTCATTATTATTGCATGGTAACTGAAAGGCACCACTCTTGTTCAAAAGGTTAAAATTAATAATCTTCTAAACGTTCTCAATTAATTTGTGAAGATTTCAAGGGATTTGTGTAGAATTTCACATGAATTTCGACACATTTATATAAAACGCCTAAAGACTGCTTTTAAATGTCGTTAAATTTCATTTTTAAAAATTCAACATAAATACAAAAAACCTAATAAACCCAAACTCCTAAATATTGTTGGATTTGTACAAGTCTCAGCATTAATTTTTGGGTAGTCTCAAGGCTAAACTCCAATCTCCCGATTTTTAAAAAATCTTTTACTGTTTTTACATCATAAATATGGTTTTTATAAAAATGCTGATCGATATTCCGAACAATAGTTAATTAGTTAACAAGATATTAATAAACTCCGTATGAAAGTTATAATACCCTCTGATGCCACGCTCAGATTGGTATAAAAATGTATTTTGTTCGATACCTACATCTACACACCTATACATACCTACATACATACTTAATTTTGATTGATTTTTTAAAATGAACATTTAAAATGTTACGCGCCATTATATTTGTACAGTACATGCTCTACGTACCTACAATTTTCTTTCTTTTCTTTTTCTTTCTTTTCTTTTTTGTTTATAAAAGAAATGAAATGGATTCAATTGTTTCATATTTTATGTACATACTAAAATGAAAACAATTTTTTACCTTCGAAAATGTTTGCTAAGTGCATAAAAAAGCAATTTTATTGCTCACTTTTATATCAAGTGATTTTTCTCAAATTCCATCACTTGACATATGAATTTATTGTTCGAAAAATACCTAAGAATAGAAACAGATAGCATAAATTTGATTCTTAACCCTTATACGTACGGTATGGTGTCACTATCAGTACTGTATAAATAGCAACGATTACTTACTGAAAATATAAATCTTGCCATTACCTATATGTATGTATGTATGTCATATGTATAAGTAGGTAACTCTCGTATAACGCGACGTTAAATGATTCCAGGAAAATATCGTGTTCTACGAGCGTCATTTAGAAAATGTAAAATTAATTTAATAATCGCACTGTTGAAACTGCATTATAATGCATTATCGAAACCGTGTTATACGAGACTCAATTAGAAAATCTTAAATTAATTTTGTAATCGCACTGTTCAAAACGCATTATATCGAAACCGTGTTACGCGAGACTCAATTAGAAAATGTACAATTAATTTCATAATCGCACTGTTGAAACTGCATTATATCGTAACCGTGTTATACGAGTGTTATCTGTATTCATTCCTCCAAATACATTATTATAAATCTGTGCACATAAAAAAAATCAAAATAAATCAAACACAACACTTACATTGAACTTTAAGGGTTAATGTTGAGCTACGAGTTTCGCCTTGTGAGTTAAGTGCTCCACATGAATAGGAACCTGCGCTCTCACGCTGCAACTGTGTCAAATGAAGAGTTTCAGTATTTTCCCCCGACATTCGCATATCCTGTAAAGAAAGATGAAAAAAAAAATTATTTATTTAGTCTTTTAAGCATATAAAAAGGATGTCAACACACTTCTGAAAACTTTAAATGACTTAAAGTTGACTGTGTGCCTCGTGTATAATCTTTTATATAAAGATGTTTGAAGAAAACGTGTTCAAAGTTAGCAATGGACTTGGTATATATGTATATATGCTGGTGGTTTGGGTTTGGGTTCGGTATGATGGCAGTAAGAAGGTATGGCAGCGTTGTTATTGTTGGAAATTTATAGTTATTGTTGAGGATATTGCACTTTGGTTTCGTTAAAGATTAAGTGGTTTCATTCGACTTTTTGTTTAAGAACTTTTGGCATTATTTTGTGATAAGAAATTAATTCAAGATTGTTATGAGACATTTTTCAAAAGTTTGACAACAACCTATATTGGCGGTGGATTAAGTAAACTTTGCCAACTAATTATCGTTGGTGACGTTATATACGAGTACATAGGTAGATATAAAGCCTGAAACCTATTATGTGGATGTATATATAATCGATTGTTGTTGCTTTAATGAAATAAGACGCTGTGCCGTACCGCACAGCCTATTAATTTTATGATTTTCAATTAAATTTAAAATGGATTCTTTTAAAGATTTTCCAGCTTTCGTATAATTTCTTAATTAATTGGAGCCACACAATGCTAAAAAATCGATTAACTTTGTGACGTAATTATTTACTTTTTTGATGGTTCTGTTACATAGCCTGGGGGGCAAGCGTCCTGATTAGTGATGAGTAAAATCAGTCGTGAACATTTTGAAAGACCAAGACCGAAACTGTTCTACCAAAATAAGACCAAGGCCAAGACCCAATGACATCTTCTACAAAAACAAGACGAAGAACAAGACTGCTGTGGTCTCATTACTAGTGACTAGTGACTGATATTGGCTATTTATAGGTTAGGATCACTATTTGAGGGGCTACTTTATCGCCGATTAATTTATCTCAAAGACAATTTATTTGATTGTTAACTGCGCCCGAGATAGGCTCTACAAAATCTACAAAATTATTTTATAAATAGATTTCAGATAAATTTGCTTGAGATAAATTGTCCGGAGATCTATTAGTTTATAGACACAATTTCTATTGTTACCTGTCTGCTGATTACAATACAAGAAATTGAAGATGCAGTACCAGTTCAATACTCAGTTTATCTCAGGGATAATTTATCTCATATCTGTTCCATTCGCTTCGGTTTAAAAAAACACACCACATTTATGACAAATTTTACTCCACTAATTCCAACAAAAACCAATCGTAACTCTATAAAACTACACATCATTTGGAAACACCAGTGGTTCGATGCCTTAACTTAACAGCCTCCTTTATAATATTATGGTATTTCTCAAGTTACCTAACTTATCGATGTTGATTTATAATAAATGTACTCAAACAGAACGTAATTAATTTACCTTTTTGAAGATATATGACATTAAATAAATCATACTTAAAGGTGACATTAAACATTTTTATATTTCTAAGAGATCACTTAAATCTTAAATACTTAAAAAGTTTTATTTTCTTCAGATAAATTTAATGTAAAATCTATCATGAAAAATGTGTGCCTATATATCTCTTGATGGCAAGTTATATAGACCAAGCTTAATATTTAAAAAGATATAAAAAAAAAGAATCAAGAAAAGAAATTCGATTTGATTTGATTTGCAAACAACAAGTTCAACTTCTCCGAAATTATACGATTGACACAAAATTCTAATCTTGTAATTACAAAGCTAAGAGTTGTGTTGTGTTGATTTTATACCAAAAATAGAATTTCCTGTTTGCGAGAGAAAAAGAAATAAATGTTCGTCGGTTATCTTTTCTCGGATAGATTTAAGAAAACATCAATCAAAATCGTTTTGCTAACAATTCCAAACAACCGGCGGTAATTTTTCGTCCAGAACAATAGGTATATCTAATCAGTGGCATGACAAGGAGTTATACCGATTGAAGATGAAAAACAAAAATGTTGAATTTGATATGGGACTGGCATAATTAAAGAATTTTATTCATTATTAGATTTTTGTCAAGATTTTTGTTGTTTAACAAAAATAAATATGTTTTTTTTGTTGTTGTTCGTTGGTATCAGGCAAAAGACCGACTTAAAAAAAAAATAAAAAAAAAAAATGGGAAAAACAAAATAAGCTTAAAACTCGAAACAAGAAAAGTTGAACATAAACATTGACAGGCAAAAAAAAAAAAAAGAAAAAGAAAAAAGCTTCGTGTCTATTTAAAAAAGTGTTAATTAAAAAATTTTTAATGAATAATAATTAGTCATTAAAATTTGTGAGCTCTGTCGCGATAAATGTTTAATTAAGTCCGTTAGAAGGTGGTTTTATCAGATATGGTAATTTTTATTATTCACGAAATCCGTTTTTTCAGAACCATGTCTCTACTTCTTAATTAAACAGTCGATTAAGAACGGAGAAAAAAACAACAAAAAAAAAAAAAACAAAAAACAAAAAAAGGAAAATTTAAATTGAATTCATGTTTCATTACGGCATTTTGGCCCCATAGAAGAGGCATAAATTTTACCGTCTGACAGTACAGATACAATCACTGTACTATGTAATCGTGCAAAATAATTCTGACACGTTCACCTCCCCATCGAGAATATGAAGGATATATCCGGTAGATGGTATAGTAGTAATATTCCCAGAGCGAGAATTTACTGGGAAATTTATATATTGCATGTAATTTGGGAGCGATTAAATTGCTTATGGATGCTTTCTTCATTCAAAACAAACTCTGGCCTGGTGTACATGTACAATGTACATGTTGTACATACCTATATATTATATATATGTATGTACATATATGTTTGTATAAATATCCTATATATGTAATATGTACATAAAACCGGGACGCATATTTATTGGAAAAGATTAATTGAGTACAGGATGATATGGGTTTTTAACAGGGAAACTTCTACATGCCTTTCAAGTACCTTTTTTTCTATAGAAACTGTAAACTGTATATTTGGTTGGTTGGATGCTTAACATTTTTTGGATAACTATGTAATACTTGGGAGTATTGAAAGTTTAACGTCCATGATAAATTGACCAAAAAATAAATATATTCCTACGATTTAGGTAAATCTTTTTGAGAGAAAATTAGTGGAAATGAATTTTCATTATTATACCTTCTATATCTGGAAAAATTCAATATGTGGAGAAAAAAAATGTGAATTTGAAAATCCGACCAACACTAACAAACGTGCTACTCGGTCAAAATTGAAGAAGGAATACATTGTTTGACAATAGCGACAAAGTGGTAAAGATACGAACTATACAAAAAAAAAACCAAAATAAGTGGAGCTTTGTTTCTGCAATATGTACATTTTAAATAGTGACCACTCTAAACGAAACCTCTTCAATGTGACAACTTAAGGCAAAGGAGGGAAATGTCAGTATCTACTACTAGGTTGTAAATTTCTACATGAATAATAGACGTAATTCACTATACAGGGTGTCCTAGCACTCGAAGAAAATACTTTCAGGACGTGTTCCTACGATCGATTTGAGCAAAAAATTGCACCGTAGGGGGACGGGTCAATAATTGACAGTTGGGTAGGTGGAGTGATTTTAATTTTGAGGGATCAAAAAACGTTTGTGCTTATAACTTCCATAAAAAAGCTAGGAAATCCACATTTTTAGGTTTAATTTAAAGATGAATGTCCCCTCTCTTATTTCCGGTGCAATAATTCTACATTCATGGAACACTGTTTGAAAAAAATGACGGTAAACTTTAAAAATGGAAAAAAATTTACGAAATCTGAAAGAAAAAGTTTAATTT
>JANSTT010003894.1:0-82279 GCA_026745375.1 Platyura marginata
AGTATATTCGTAAATATATATATATATATATATATATATATATAAATATATTATTGTGTAGAGTGCAGTTATTACTTTTTTGTGAAACTCTTAAATCTACGTGATCATAGATCATAGATTAAAAAATACTAACATACCTATAGATTACTGCATATATAGGGCCTGCAATGTTACCGATAATTTTAAATTGCTAGAATTTATGATCTGTGAAGATAGAGAAAAATTAGAATCGTAGCGAGCAACAATTTTTTTCTGAAATTTAAAACATAACTTTGAAAATTAAAATATTATTATTATTATTATTTATGAAAATACTTTATAACAAGACACTGGGCCTTTTATTTGAATACATCTACGGCTTTTGTAGCCTGTAACCTTTTCCCTTTTAATATATACATACTTAGTTTTAGTCTACCATAACATGTGTCTGTAATGTAAAATTGATATTTTTTTCCAATGACCGGATTAAACCGAAGACTTTATTCTCCAGTATGATTATAATATGAATATCGCCTTAAGAGATGCCCCAATTAAAAAATATTTCATGTCCAAATACACGGGTAGCGAATCCTTATGTATAGAATAGCAAAAAGGATCTCATTGATTTGTTATTTTTATAAACCACACTCTATGGTGTTTCTTTAAAAGAATGAATAGATCACAAACATAAGTAGATATTCTAAAATTTTAAAACGAATACATACTATTTCTATGCGAATATTTAATAATATGTATTTTAAAACTTTGAACCTGTGATTATTTATCCACGCACGGACTTGGACATATAGTTACATACATATACATATTTACACTTCACTTTCGAGACAAACACATAATCATAAAACTTTTCTATGGGAAGCTTCCCACCCATGCAGCAATAAAGAAGTAAAAAATGGAACGTTAACATAATGTTCTTGGCAGTTTAAAATCAAAACCCTACATTAATAGCTACACGCTGTGCTTAATAGCAAAGCCTTTTTATACTGTTTACATAAATTAATCATAATAATTGGAATCCCACCAGCAATTATTTTGAAATTTCGTTCTTGTTAAACATACACAAAGAATCACTATAAGAAATTGATTTAAGTGCACATTAAGTATGTATGTATACTTGTGTATGTATTGTATAGAATATTATAGCAAACGTTCACCCAAAACTGTTCCATAAATAAATTAGAAAAAATACCATTAAAATTAAATATTTGTAATTTTTTTTTCAATATCAATTAACAACAGCACTTAGACTTATTGACTTATATAAATCCTATGCCCTGTAATATATATAAATACATAAATATATATATGTATATATAGTATAATATATACATACATGAAGGAGCCTCTGCCTATCTACTCGGGAAGTTTATTTTTCATTAGATGCTATATGTAGTTATAAAATATGGTTTTACATGCTTTGTTACTTTAACTTTTGTATTTTATCTTCAACTTTAATCTGAAATTTTGAAAGTAAACTTTTTAATTCAAGTTTAACATTTTTTTTTTTTTATTTTCAAACATATAACATAAAAAAGTTCGTCTTATACCAATAATCACATTTTTTTTATCCTATAACGAATCAAAAATTATTCATTTTTATATATAAAATGTTAAATGTATTTGCTTACCTATTCCTACTCCATGTAATAAAGAATTCCCAAAATTATTGAATATACGGTAGGTATTATGTATATTGAATATATGTATAGGTATAACAAAACCCTCTTAAAAATCAATAAATACCCATGAGAACAATTAATTTCTAGGTCTTTGCAACCTCCCACCGGTCTTTACACAGGATATGAATAACCTAGCCTTATCCGAGGCAACGCCAGTTGGCTTGATTGTTTACACATTAGAAGGATACGACCCTGAGGGTGGTGAGATTACATTTGGATTAATTGGTTCCGATAATTTTATGGTGAACTCAAAAACAGGAGAAGTGGAAGTAGTTAAGCCATTAGACAGAGAGGTATTTATAATAAATGTATAATTTTATAATTTGATTTTCATTGCTGTTGTTGGTTTAAATTTCGTGGTTTAATAATAATTGCAAATTGCATTTTTATGATAATTACATTAAATTTTATTTAAATTTTCGTTCATTTCAAATGTAATTTACCTATTGCAGTGGAATTCGAATTTCATTTAGTATTTCATAAAATAGAGAATGTGTATCATGAATTCATGAATGATGTATTATTATTAAAAACCTAATTAATTTAATGAAATGTAGACCAATTCCAAAATATATATCTAATTAAAAATAAATCGCACTAACACAAAGCAGCACTACATACATAGTTTATATTAGCACAATTATTCTTTACCTCTAAGCAGTAGCGGAGCGTGATTAACATCGATTGAGAAATCAATTTTCAAAAAAGCAGAGAATTGAATAGAGTGGACTAACAAATAATTTTTTTGTTTTAATTTCAAAAACGGCTAGCACGTAAAAGTTGGGTACTTCACGATGTATTTCTTATTCAAATTTAATTTGCAACAATTTTGTTGAACACAGTATTCATGAAAGATTATACAGTCGATTAAAGTGGGCGAAAACGATAAATTACAAGTAGATACTTAAGAAATTCGGCGCCGAAACATTTCACCGAACTGGTTGCATTTTAGCACACTGAGATATTTTCATTTCATTGCCCGACTGATAGAAATACGTAATTTTAAAATGATTTTTAAAGTAGGTACAAGATGTATAATGGGGGTAGCTTTTTTAATATTTTATACATATGGATATGTGACTTTTTGTATAACTATAATATGCAAATAATTTCAAAATTATATCAGAAAAGTGATATCTTTTATCATTTATTAAAAATGAAAACAGAATTTTTTGTATTATGTTTTTAAAAGCTTTTTTATAACAAAAACGCAAGAGTGAGTATACAATTGTTGTAAAAAAAATCAATAAATTTTTTTTCTATAAAACTTAAAAAATTCAAAAATAGTAAAATCGGTTGAAAAAGTTTTTCCTTTAAAAGTTATAGGTTTTTTCTTGCTCTGCGGAGTCCAACGGACACCGTTTTGCGCTTTAAATTTAAGAGAAAATATAGCATGGATAGATGACACAAAGTTTTCGTTGTCAATGTATAAAATATAGGTGGTGACAATTAGAAATGTTTTTTGGCGAGGGCGAGGACCCACACTAAACTTCTTTTTGAGTTATATCGTATTTAGTGTTTACTTGCGAGCGGTTGTGGTCAATAAAAATTTTCTAATTTCATCGTCATTAACCCTGTCAAGCTTAGTGGTCCTAAATTGATTGTCTTTGTATTTTGTTTGAACGTGTTCTCCTGACCACAGTGAAGTAGTATACCCTGGCTTAGCTAATTTAGTTCGTTTTTTTTACTGTTTTGGCGTTGGTGAATACGAATTATACATATATACATATATTATAATTTAAAAAAAATGATTTTTTTTGCCGTCCGCAAAGTATTAAAACGTCTAGTAAATAAATCAAAATGGATAACATTTATGTAATAACTAAAACAATTCATAAAGATACTTTCTGCATGTACATAGAAGTGTATTTTACTATAGACATTATTATATTAATCAAATAATATTATTATGTTATACTCAAGAGAAACTAAATAAAAATCTCAACGTTCGAGTATAGAATATACAACCAAACAAATAATCATATTTTGCCAGCTTTAGCTGTCATCATAAAATATATATGTATATACCTAATAATCAATTGTTCTTGGAAGTTCTTGTAATATGTTAATGTACTAAATGTTTTTCTTTTAATTAATTATTCTATTCTTAATCCGTATCTGCTTTAATACACAAAATAATTCATTTCCTATTTTAGGACATCACATGCGATAGAGAATTAGATATACAGAACACAACAATTCAATTAAATTGAAATGCTTTCTATTTAGTTACAGGATACACTTTCCTTCCTTGTCACAATTAAGGACCGAGTTAATGCTTCTGGCGATTCAGAAAATGATAATTTAGTTGAAGTGCCAATTAGTGTAATTGTCTTAGATGAAAACGACAATGCTCCTGAATTCCAAAATGTAACACCGAATTTTGTTGTTATTGTTTTGATTTAATTAAATTTCTTTAATGTTATGTTTTGAAGGTGCCATATGAAACAGAAGTATTAGAGGATGCCTCACCTGGCACAACTGTTTTTAGCTCAATTTTAGTAACTGACAAAGATACTGTTGGCGAGAATTTAAATATTAGTTGTTTACCACAGATTCAAAATCCAACTGCATGTACAAAGTAATGCTATTGTTTATTTGTTTGTGCAAAGATAATACTTAAAACAAAGTAATTTATCATATATCATATGCAGGTTTTCTTTAGAATTGCTGGAAAACAATCAAGATAAACTAAGAGCGGTAGTTGTATTAAAAGGAAAATTAGATTACAATGAACAAATGATATTTCATATTCAACTATCGGCAACGGTAAGTAATTAATTAGATTTATGTTTTAATACTGAACTGAATCTACATTCATATAAAAGATTTGCATCTGATGCATGAACATTATCATTTTCTCTTTAAAAATTTACTCTAGGATGGAACTCATACTTCAACAACTGGCCTTGAAATTAGAGTAATAGATGTTCAAAATAGTCCACCAATATTTCAAGGGTCACTAGCTGCAGTAATTGACGAAGACAGTCCAATTGGTAAATTGGTAATGACAATACAGGCAAAAGATGGTGATAGAGGTCAACCTCGAAAAATTGTTTATGACTTAGTTACAAGTATTTTTAAATTAAACCAATTAACTAATAACAAAATAATTCATTTTGAATTTTTAGATCCAATGGATTATTTTTTATTAGACTCAAAAACAGGCGAACTACGAACCGCTAAACCTCTTGATAAAGAAGCACTCCCAGATGCTACCGGATTACTTGTTTTGACAGTTCGGGTAATTATAATTACATTGTAGTTTTGATCTAATTAACTATGTATGTAGCTTAGTAAATCCAAAATTAACTAATAGGCTCGCGAATTGATTAATGGAGTACCTGGTAATGATGAACTAACAGTTGCCTCAACTCAAGTATCTGTAACCATACGAGATGTAAATGATTCACCACCAACATTTAATAAAAAAAATTATTTTGTATCTTTATCAGAAAATACGCCTATAGGAACTCCACTACCGCTTGAAATGAATGTTCACGATCCAGATGTGGTATGCATTTGAAGATTCTTAAACTGTTTTTTTTTTATTTAACATTCCATTCCAATTAGGGTCAAAATGCAATATTTTCACTTCGTTTGGATGATGTCTCTGGCGTTTTTGATGTTGAACCAAAACATGTCATTGGTTCATCACAAGTTAGCATACGAGTTGCTAATGGTTCTTTGGACTATGAAAATCCAAATCAAAGAAAATTTATAGTTTTGGTATTTATAATCTTATTTGATTTTGAATTATTCTTAAAAAAAATATAAAAATATTAAGGTAATCGCCGAGGAAACGGAAACAATTGAGAAACTATCATCTACTGCAACATTGACTATTTCCATTACAGATGCTAATGATAATAGACCAACTTTTGATCAAGAATCCTATTCTATTAGCGTTTTAGGTAAATATGTTCAATATTTGCTTATACGTATGTCTAAATTACTAAATTACTAGAAACCGCACCTGCTGGTCAATTAATTGCAACAATAACAGCAAAAGACTTAGACTCGGGTCATTTTGGTGAGCAGGGAATTCGTTATTCAATTTCTGGAACAGGTTCTAATCTATTTAATATCGACTCTATCACTGGTGCTATTACGGTTGCTAAATGTCCGGCTGAAAATGATAAAATGGGAGATCGAAAAAAACGCCAATCAATGGAATCTGATGAATTAACTTTTGAAAATACTAAAAAAGTTAATTTAACATTAATTAGCAAAACTGGAATTATTGATATTCGAAGAGATCAAATGAAGATTCACGAAATTGCATATACAGTACATGATAATGATGAAAATAAGGATAGTTCTACGGAAGGCTTAAGCATGTTAGTCTATAATAGCAGTATGTATGACAATATTGAAGACGATGATATATCTGTAAGGGGTACAATGAATAATGTATCGTCATTACGAAAAAATGGGCCAGGGATTGAACCTTGCTTAGACTATGAAACTCAGCCCGTTTATTTTCTTTCTTACAAGGTAATTTTTACTGTTGTTTAGTTTGTTACAAATTTTTTTTTTTAAATGTTTGAAATCTTTCTATTTTTTATTTAAATTTAAATCTTTTAATTTAACGTGAAAGAATTTAACATATTGCACTGCACTCTATACAAGAGTTTTAAATAAATTTTGACGAATCATTTTTTTTGGGGACCAATTGTTGCCAGGATGAATTGATGTTGTGGGGATTTTTAAGCGAGCAATTTTTGGCTATTAGATCGTCGTCAGAAATTAATTGTTAGGAAATAAAATTTATACATATTGATAAATAACTGCTATCTTTAAACGTGATTACCATTAACAATTAATTTCATGATTTTTTTTTCCAAATACATAATTTAATTCATAATGCAGGCAACAGACGACGATGGTAGAGGACAAGCCTCAGTGGTTTCACTGAGAATCACATTAATTGATGCAAATGATTCACCACCAGTTTGTGAAAGCCCATTATATAGAGCATCACTAGATGAGGGAGCTACCAAGTTTGATCCACCCTTAATAATCAAAGCAAGAGATCTAGACACAGTTTCTGATATAAATTATAAGTAAATGATCACTTTTATTATAATCATAATCATAGATGTTTATGTACATAATTTTGCTCAACTTAGGATAATTGGAAATGAATTGGTATCAAAATTATTTTCAATAGACAAACGGTCTGGACAATTATTTATAAGAGATTCAACCACACTTGACGTCACCCACTTGAATTCTGAATACGTATTTTTCAGCGTTGAAGTATTTAGAATCCAGTTAATATTTATGAATTTTTTTCACATAATATTTCTATTTGAAGGCAAGCGATGGACTATATGAAACTTTATGTGATGTAAATATAACAATACGAGACGTTAACAATCATGCTCCAGAATTTTCCAGAGATAATTACATGGCATCAATTGCGGAAAATACTCCAATCGGTAAGCACATTTAAACTAAGCAATTGCGAATTTCCATTTTGATTTTATTCATATAAATAACATGTACGTACATGCCCCTTTTATGTATATGTATTATATGTGCAATTGTATGCGATTATTACATTCATTTTAGGTACAGGTGTTGAACAAGTTGGTGCTACAGATTTTGATACAGGAATCAATGCTGAAATTCGGTATGCATACCTACGTTGCGATATTTTAGATATATTTATTTGAAAATATATTTAATTAATAGATATCGAATACAGCATGGCAGTTTCGATGACTTTTTAATTGATAACAAAACTGGATTAATAACAATTGGTAGAAAATTGGACTATGATAGAAGAAACACATACCAAATTGAAATAGTTGCTGCTGATTTAGGTATGAAAGTTAATTAATCTATAGGTACATATATGTTATTATTGTGTATATGTATGTGAATGTAGAACGGTCCCCGGTTATACATAAAAATAAAACTTTTCATATAATTTAGGAACACCTAGTTTATCAGGAACTTCCACACTTACAGTTAATATTATAAATAGCAATGATAAAGATCCCTATTTTACACCAGTTACCCAAAGGGCAGAGGTAATTTTTTTTTTTAAATATAATTACTAATAAATAAATTTTATTGTGTAATATGAAAGGTCCCAGAAGATGCACCAATAGGAACACTGGTTCATACACTTATAGCATTGGATCCTGATATAGCATCAAGTGAAGCATTAAATTATGCGGCAACTGAACCAATAACGGCAGTCGACAAAGACGGAAAAGAGGTAGGTACACGGAAAATAAAAAATATATTCGAAATTGTTTGCTACATGAAAAAAAAAGATCTACTTATTAGGAATAACAAATCATTTTTGTGTGTATAGTTTTACCTATTTAATTTTCAATAATATATCATTTCAAATTTGTATAATTAACAAAATTTTTTTTTATTAGATTATTGACACGGATGAATTCAAATATCTTTTTACTATTGATCGCTCTGGTAAAGTGACTGTAAGCCGAAAACTAAATAGAGACTTTTGTGCGGTATATACATATATGCTAGCTAATCGAAATCGTCAATAATTACTATATTTTGATTTGTTAAAGGTTATTCGAATAACAGTTTTGGTAACAGATACAACGGCGCCAACAACACAACAAGGTAAAGGATTGTTGGTTATAACTATAATTGATGTCAACGAATTCGCACCGGTAAGTTTTATATTTTATATACTCGTACTTTAATTTGTCCATTTTTTTTTTCTTTCTTTAGTGGCCGAATTTTTTTTTTGTCTTTTATATGTAAACAAAAACAACAAAATAAGCAAAATGAGCCAAAAATACTATAGGAACTTTTTTCGTTTACCAAAATTGTACCATCTTTGTCCTTCAATATTTTAAAATTGATCTGAGCTACAAAAAAACTTTGTTTATTTAAATATATTATAATATAAATTTGGAATTCTGTTCTCTATAAATGATTTAAAAATAATTTTTTCGTATCTACCTTATTTTGGAAGTTACAGCGATGTTTATGGTAGGAACTTCAAAACGGCCGTATCTCACAAACCAAAAAATGTCATATTGACAATATAACATACATGAAGATGGAGGAAAATACACGATTAAAAGTTCAAAAATCAAATCGAAAATACTTCTGTAAATACCTAAGTTATTTTACAGTTACATTTATTGACACCAACAGCTTATTAGTATGTCGTTCGAAAATATTAATTTTATATATAGAAATGTTACTATAATTTTTGGAGCAAATCCTCTTTTGATTTGTATCTTGAAGATTATTCGGGGTTCCATTATATTCTTTCTCATTACCTTGAATTAATCTGCTAGGCAATTGTTTGTCAATGGGCAACAATTGGTTATACACGTTTGTTACCTTTTTTATGATATCATTAACAATTTTTGTTAAATATTCTTCAGTAAATCTTATAATGTCGCTATGGTTGGACAGGTATTTGGGTCTTAAATTGGATGTAATATTCTAAAAATATTTTGGTTATGTATTATTATGTGCGTAACATCTAGATATAAAATGTAATTTAAATTACAGGATTTTTTTCAGCTACAGGATCAGTAAATAATTCATCATCTTCACTATACGTTTCTGTATCTGTATTGTTTGTTCCTTTTCCATCATTTTCAGAAAACATTGATGAAGATAATTGCTTTGGGAGTATAAAAAAATCAGGCTAAAATGAAGTTAAAATATGAGTAATAAAACTTTATTCTTTCGTATGCTTTGTTTTACTATGTCTTCGAAAATTCCCGTTAGTTGAGTATCTTTAGAAATGTTTTCATCGCTTTTATCTTCCGTTTTTGGTAAAAAAATTTCAATTTTATCTAACTCATATATTTGTTTAGATTCATTTTGAGCATTTCCATACTTCGACAAGTCTAACTAAAGAGTCCAGAAAATGTTTTGTTTGGTAAAGACATTTATATGAAGAATGTGTACAAAAAGCTTTTTGCTCGTATAACAAATAATAATAATTGTTGCTTAAAAACCAAATAAAAATGTAACGAGATAAACATGTGCAATTCTATGTACATGTACATTGTACAGGGTGATGTAACTTAAATAGGGCGATAGTAAACAGCTATATATATATATATATATCTTTTTTCGTTCCTAACCGATTTTAATAGTTTTAATTTCAAGTTGTTTTAAGCCAAACATGGTTAAGTGAAACAATTAGCTAGACACATTTTTATTAAGAATTTTTGATTACAAGAAGATGCCAAACGAATATGTCAAATGGCATTTTAATCATTTTGATTCACTTAGACATAAAAGCCAAAATATCGATCAAATTTCCAAAAAAAAATTCTTATTACAAAATTATTAAAATCGGTTTAAAAAAAAAAAAGAATTTATAGCTGTTTACGATCAATCTTTATGTCTGTAATATAATATACAAAAAACAATAAACTACCTGTTGGGTGACTTTACTATTCATTGTACATTTGTCATGGTTTGTCTTATATTTTTTAGATAGAGTCTTCTTAGCCAACAATTCCTTCAGATTATTATTAAATTTCTTATAAACGTAACTGAAATTAAATAACATTCTAACTTCATTAAGAATACAATAAATAAATAATGATTACATAGCATAACTAGCCATTAACAAATTAAAAATTTTGCTAATAACAAATATAATAAAGGTTTGTTTTCTAATTCCAAAGTAGAAATATATGCATGTAGCAATTCCAATCGTTACTAAATTCAACAATAGTTGACGTAACGTATAAAGAAATATTATTGGTTCCAGTAAATTTGGTAAATTTTCGTATAAAATAGGATACCTGAAATTATTCAGAAAATACGGTAATTGTTTAAAGCCCACATAGCCCAAAGCTATATTGGATTAGTCGATTTGTCTTAGCTAGTTTGCATTTAGCCTTTACGCCCTTCAAAACATGAACTACAGATTGAGATTGTTACTTACTGCAAATTATATCTAAATTGTTGTTCCTGCGGCACAATACTGATATTTCTCTGGGAAGGATATTAGTAGGATATTTCTAAGAATTTTTTTTTTTTTGTAAATTGTGTAATTAAGTACATTATCGGTCAAAATATATTAGCTATCAGGTATTTCTACATGTTCAAAGAGGTGAAAGAAAATGACGTTTCAAGTCGCAACCATTGTTTTAAGTTTTAATGGCAGCTATGTCTAAATAACTGTTCGGGCAGGATTTATTCAATCTATATCTATCCATTTTTTTTAAATAATTTTATTATGGTTGTTTTTTGAATACCCTTACACTGGTGGTATTTTTCTAACAATTTATTCTGACGTGTTCTCATTGGGTTTACTATATTTGACGAATTGATTTAAACACATACATACATATGTAGTTTCTATTGCAGGAGTAATGATTTTCGACACATAATAGACTTGCTTTGAATCTTTACTACCTGATTGATCTCAGCCACTTGACAGGATCATTAAACAGTGTTGTTGTTAAATTTAAAAAAAAAAAACATATTTACTTACAACGCAATTACTTGACATACCAACATAACATATGCTAGAACGCATTTACTTATTATTACTATAGATATCAAGAGTTTTAAAAATATTGCAATATCGCGATTTGAATATGATGGCAATATCCTCAATGACCATAACTGTTTAATAAAAATGATAATATTAAAATTAAAGATTGAATTTGACAATAATTATACCTCATCAATTGCATGTAAAGAATCCAAAACATTGTTGCTTAATGTTAAATAAATTAGCGTAAAAATGTTTATAAACATTACCTCAATATAAGGTGATATATTTAAGAATTTTGCTATCATAATTTTACAATAATTTAATTCACTTTATTTTTTTTAAATTTATTTTAAATTAAAATTGACAACAATAAATTTGGCTTATTGATTTACAATTTTAGATAGTAGTAGGTACCATTTATTGGTTTATGATGTGATGTTTTTTAAAACATGAAACGTGAACAGTATAAAAAACATTTTTTTGAAATCGTCAATTTTTATGTCGTCGTTGAAAAATCGGATTGGCTTAGGTATATGGAAAACGTGGAAAAATTCATAACGAGCAATTTTTTTTGTAGGGAATCTCTTAAAAACCTACATTTTGTTCAAAAACTACACCTTAATTACCTTTAATTACCTTTAATTTGGTATATATACGGGGTTTGTAAGAAATCAGAGTTGTCCAAAATGTCTAGCCAAATATTTACGTTTTTTTTCGAAAACTTAAAATACTAATATGTAATAATAAATAATAATATTTTTACAGGCATTTGCAGCACCATGGACTCCTACTAACCCTAAATACACATTCCAAATACTAGAAGAACAGCCAATTGGAACAATTCTAACTACACTACAAGCAAGTGATGCAGATTCGAATATTGATGAATATCGTTTGGCACATAACGACTACTTCAAAATTAATAACTCAACAGGTAATGAAATTTTACTAAAATCGATTGTATTCCAGATGAATGATGATTTACTTATATTTATGTATTATTTCCCATAGGACTTATTCAAACTAAAGCACGTATTGATTACGAATCGATAAAAGAAATATCATTAACTGCAACTGTTACGGACATTGGAATACCTCAACTCACTTCCACCGCCGATATAATTGTTAATGTTATCAACACTAATGACAACCATCCCATGTTTAATTCATCTGGGTATAAAATGAACGTATTGGAAAATTCGCCTAGGGGCACTGTGGTTGGCAAAATTGAGGCAAAGGATAATGACGATGGTACTTAAATAAATGAATCTAATGTTCTATGTTTTGTTAAATGGCTTTTATAGTTTTAGTTTGTGATAATTTATTTGATTAAGTGTTTTTATGTTTGATCATTTATATTATTGTTTGGCTTTTAGGCTTGTTTGGAGAAATTATATATTCACTTGTGGGTGAACAAAGCAAGCATTTTCATATTGAACCAGAAAGTGGTATTATAACCGTATTAAATAGCTCGTTTTTGGATAGGGAGCAAATATCTGAAATAAGTTTAACTGGAGTTGCATCTGACAAAGCACCAATTACACTTAAAAAATCAACCACAGTTCCGGTATTTATTATGATAATTTATTTATAATATTTATCTGTAGTAAAATATGAATACAATTGTTAAGATCCATATAAAAGTCCTTGATGTAAACGATAATAAGCCAATATTTACACAAAAAACGTATCACGCTTCCGTAGCAGAAAATGCAGCATTACATCCGCCAGCTGCTATATTGCAAGTAATTTATAACGACATAAATAAATAATAATATAGTGAAAAATTTAAAAATTTTTTAATCTCCAGGTGACCGCATTCGATGCTGATGATGGTAATTTTGGTGAAGTGAAATATTTTATAACGTCTGACAATAGTGACGTTTTTCGATTGGATTCGGACAGCGGAATTCTTTATCCTAGGATGAGTTTTAAGGGAATGACAGGTAATTAATTATTGTACCGACATACATGCAAGAAGCTACACTAAAATAGTAAAGTTGAGAATTAATTATGTAATTGAGCTTTTATATAATCAATCAGCTACTTAATTCGGATTATCGAGTTACTTTTGTTTTTATTACAGGGCAGTATAAAATACAAATTGAGGCAAGAGATGGTCTTGGATCAGGTCCATTTGCAGACCAAGCAGAAATAGTGATAGATGTTCACAGTATCAACAATTACAAACCTGTTTTTATAATGCCTGCCCTATCGAATGCATCAGTAGAACTTCCGGAGGTATTCTAATAGCAATACTACATATATTGTAACTTAGATTTCAACAAAAACAATAACATCCAATATATTTTAGAATTTGGTAATGCCAAACTATTTGGTAATGACAGTAAAAGCTGTGGATAATGATACAGGCGACAACGGCAAAATAAAATATCATTTACATGTGAGATTTTGATTTTCTAATTCATAAATTATTTGTAATGGCTTGTTTATAGATAAACAATCAAAATCTTCAAGAAACGGATGATTTTGTAATTGATGAATACACTGGAGAACTCAGGACAAAATCACAATTAAATCAAGAAATTCGTTCTAAGTAAGTTTCTATTTTACTTAAACTAAAAATTTAACAATGACTGTTAACTGAATGTGTCAAATAATTTCACTAATATAAAAGTAATAGTAGGGAATTAAAATTGAAAAAAAAACAACCAATTGGCAGATATACGCCAAAGACCGCTCGCCCACACCCGTATGTTCTGTATACAATTATAATCTTTTCGGGAGTGATAAAAAAGCTCAAAATAAAATAAATTGACAATGGTGATCAATTGTATTAATTTACACAAAAAAAAAACATTTATGATAAAAGGAATAAACAAATCGACCGACCAAATGGCTCAGTGGTTGCCGAGTTCAAGTCCGACTGGAGTTGTAACAAGAAAATGTTTTTCTCCGGTGTGTTGACTTTAATCTGTGGCCAAGTGGTTGGAATGCACTTAAAAACAGTCTAGAAATTGCATTATCTCATAATGACAGTGAGAAGTCACACAAAGAAGATGTCGTCATATCAATGAGATCAATGTGTACTCACTGGTAACAAAACGTCACTATTGTGCTAATTGGTAGATCAAGATAGGTCTCGTCACGAAAAGAAGAAGATGGTGATGATGATTTTGCCATTAGGGCTTCGTTTTGATCACTAATTTCTAAAATGTATGACAATATTTATACTGTAAAAAAATTCTATAAAACTTAATCTTTAATCTCTTTAAAATTATAAGAAATAATAATAATATAATAATAATAAAAAAGATCTGAAATTTTATTTAAATTTTACTCCAAAATTTTTTGCCTTATGAAAAATACCACTTTCGTTATAATCAAAATGGTTGGTTAAACTAAAAACTAAAATATTTTCAGATATGAACTAGTTCTAGTGGCTAAGGATCAAGGAATACCATCATCATTTGAAACTTTGCGTTTTCTTACTATACTTTTGGTCGATGTTAATGAAAATAAACCAGAATTTCCGGATGCTTCAAATCCTTACAAATTTTTTATTTTAGAAAACAGCCCTAGAAATATACGAATTGGTATAAAGGGCAACATTTAATTTCTAATTAAAAAATTCTATTTGAAACTTTTTAGGTAAAATCCAAGCGTACATAAAAGGAAAAGATTCAAACATAAACATTTATTATTATATGTTGATGGGTAATGAAAATTCCTCATTCTATTTGGATAAAAATACTGGAGACTTGTATACAAATCAGTCTCTTGATCGTGAGAGTATTGATGCATACCATTTATATATATTAGCTAGTAAAAAATCAGATCTCCATATATCGGACACTGAACGATCCAGTTATTCAATAAAAGGTCTCGAAAGAGATAGTACAGTAGCTAAGGTTCAAGTTGTCGTCTTGGATGTTAACGATAATCCACCAGTGTTTGAAAAAAAGGTAAGTACAAAAAAAAAATGTCTTCAATTCTTAGCAGATCAGTAGCGAAACTTCCATAGTATACACAATAATGCAAAAAAAAAATGTTCAAATTAAATTGTATAGAGAAATGCTATGAAAAATCTCTACACCTACTAATAACTAAAATCATACAAATGCTACCCCCTAGTATTTTAGCTTAGGTAAGTAAACATAAATGATTAGGAAAGCTTCGCTACTGTAGCAGATATAGAAAAGTGTGTAAATCAACAAAAAAAAAAATTTTATAATAAAGTATTATTTTCGTTGGTAGGTTTATTATGCAGGGATAACAGCCAAATCAGCAATAAATCAATTAATAACAATATTAAATGTGACCGATAAAGATCTGGGTGAAAATGCTACATTTGAATATATAATTGTAGCATCAAATTTGTATAAATATGGATCAACTAGATCCACTGGTTCAATTGTTCCAAGTCCATTTAGTAAGTTGAAATTAATTGCATTTTATTTTCAAATTGTCAACAACAAAATTGACTTCGTTTCCTTAGCTATTACTAAAGACGGAAGACTGTCGACGGCAACCTATATGGCAGAATATAATCAGGATCGTTTTGAACTAGACATTATCGCAAAGGAAACTCAACCACCTGAAAGAGAAGCGACAACTAAAGTATTTGTAAGTTTTTTTGTTATCTATTTCCTTGTTTAAATCTGCTATTTAATTATCATCAAGATCACTCGCTCACTAAGAAACACGATAACTCAAGAACGCGCTCAGAATAATGAAATTTTTGATTTAGGTGTTTTCGGATAGCAACACCCAACCATTCAACTTATATCCACATATCCACTTTATCAATTATACTCAACGTATTCTCAATTTTGATGCGTGTCTTAAGTTATTTCTCAAAAATTATTTTAGTGACTTAATCAATATGTGGCTCTATGTACGCAATTAATTAAAATTTGCTTGTAGATTTGGATATTTAATCCTGATCAACAAATACGGGTAATATTGTCACGACCACCATCCGAAGTCCATCAAGAACAGGAAGAAATCATTTCTGAACTTCGAAATGCCACACAAAAACGTATTATAATCGATGATATCCGATATCATGTTGATTCAGCTGGACGAATACGAATGGATTGGTGTGACTTATTTTTTCATGCTGTCAATCCAACAACACAGGCTATTGTGCCTGTTGATGATATTTTAAAAGTCATAGATTCACATTATGATTTTCTAAAGGTAATTTTTTCCAATGGTTTATTATTTTGTTTTTTTTATCATTTATTCTTTAAATTTTTAGGATTATTATGCTGGATTTGCAATAGAAAATGTTGTTCCTGCATACACAACATATGTTGAAGAGGAATTCGATTTAGCTTTAGCTGGACTAGTAGCTTTATTAATTGTATTATTTGTCGGAGCCATAAGCTTTTTAGTACTTTGTTGTTGTTTAAAACATTGGTAAGTATACATACATGCAATATGTTGAATTTGTCCTAGATGGGAAACTTTTTCGAAAAGGAAAACATGGATTCATAGTGTTTTGATTTATTTATAAGCCTATCATGAAGAGTGCAAGGTGCATATAATTCACTTTAAATGATTGCTGTTGTTTCTTCCTACAAGATTGAACTAAGTCTAATTAACGTGTCAAACCTTCACTTGCTTGAGGAAAAATCTCTTGGACAAAAATAAATTTAGCTTCCTGTCCTGTCTGAATACCGATCGGTATATACTGATAAATATCATCTGGACTAGCCCCGACCATACAAGAGATCATTTTTGGGTCTAAATACACAGATAACATTTAAAATTTGCATATTATAAAAAAGAAACAATTATCTATGAAAGTAAATAATTTGATGTGTAGTGCACCATATTGAAAGCCTTAACGTCTACTTGAACAAATTTCATTTAACATCTCTAATGCTACTTGTGTTATTTATGAAAATAAAATAAACTTTTACCAAATAGGTCAATGGCCATACCAATAGAAACAAGAAGAAAAGATGCACTTATTAAGAAACAAATTATAGATGACTTAAGTACAACGGAAAATCCACTATGGATTGAACAGTAAATATTATTATATTAAAATATTAAATTTTATTTTATTTTCTTGTAGAAAACTTAAATTATATGAAGAACAAGAATTAACAATGCAAGTATTTTCCGAACCGGAAATTACACAAATTGATACATCAGAAGTATATATAAGAAGATGCAAAACATTTTTAACAAATAGAAAATGAGAAATAATAAATTTTAAATTTTAGGCAACACTTGATAGAAGAGATTCATATGAAACGTCACAAATGGGCGATAATACATATGCAACAATACAACCTAGAAATTTGCCTCAATTAAGCGAAGCAGCCGATTATGCTACACTACGAAATAATAGTAGAGCACCATCGGTATTACTATTAGACTATTACTATTATTAGTATTATAATAAAATATGGCAATGGCCATAATTATATATCTATGGCTATTTGTGAAAAGGCCCTAACATCAATTTTTTCAAAAATGGTTTTTTTTTATGACATCTCGTAATTTGGGATATTTTACTAAATTTCACGAAAAAATATGGGCCCCTATATTGAAATGCTGTGTAGTTTTTTTTCTCTTCTGAAAAATTTGTAAAATGACGGTTAGGGCTTAATGATATAAATAACGATCGATATGCAATAGAATATTCTTGATTATTTTTAACCTTTATTTTAGGGATGCAAATGTAAACAGGTATTTATTTATTAATTTAAATTTTTTAATATAGATATATGAATTTACTGGTTCTACATTCCAAGCGCCTATACGAGATCGAGACGAAAATTATGTAGCTGAACTGATATAACATTAGAAGATAATTTTTTTCTATAAATCGTTTTTGTTATAAACATTAAGACAATAACTAAGTATTAAAATTGTATTACTTAAGGAGTAAGGTTAAACGAAGAGACATTTTTTTACAATTTTTTTTTTTTTAATTTATTAAATTTTCCATAATCTATGTATAGATATCTCATGTTGAAAAGATAATTATGTTGAAAAAACGTTTTATTTCGTTTGTTAAATAACCGGTTAACTTTATTTTGTGTAAATAAACTCTAAAAAGGGGATATTTGTGGTTTTTGTTTACAACTTAGGAAAATTAAACGTTAATTATACTATAATAGAGGCTAAGATCCCCCATTGCTATTGTTTTTGTCATGCCTAGCGCTACCAATATACAGAAGATCTTTAAGATGACTACCGAATCAAATCCCGGAAAGAATTTTGGTTTATTTGTCGAGCCGGTGTTTGACCTGGAAGAGCGGGTGGTTTAAATGAAGTAATTTTTGGGACATGAACTAAATAATTAATTAGGCACAAATAAAAACATAATTTACCGTATGTAAAATCAATAAGTATTTATTTGTTAGTTATGGCATCAGTATAAGTATATGTAATATAATATGAAAGTAATTAATTATTCCTAAGGTACAATTTTGTGCTCATTTTTTTTATATCAGTTATTTGTAATGCCAACTGATGCGAGCATATATGTACTTATACATATACATATATGATAAAAAAATTAGTTCCGTTAAATTTGACACGTACCCAAAGAAAAAAAAAACAAAATTAAAAAAAAAACTAAAACAAACACTTACAAGTTAATGTGTCTTTTTTACGATTTCACCCCCATGTACCTGTCGTGGTGAACTCCGGAATTTAATTGGTGTTGCACGCATTGGACTTTGTATTGTATTTTCACGTTTAGACATTTTTAATAGTCGCCTTGGTGATTTTACAACAAGAGGTCGTTTTATATGTGGAGTACCATCATCGTTGAAATTATTTATATTTTTAAGTAATTTCTTGTTTGGTGAACATATTTCATTAATTATCGTTTGCATTTCAGTACTAACGTTAGACGACGATGAATTGTTCTTATTAACAGCCAATGAATTCAATATTTTATCTCGATTAGATAGATTTTTGGCAACAATAGAATTAAATGGCAACTTTTTAGTCGGTGATTTTACTACACGTAACTTTTGACGACGTTGAATGCCATTTGGAGATTTTCCAACATTTGCACGTCGTGGTGTAGATTTTCTTGAGCTATTATTGTAATTTTGACGATGTTTAATTTTCATGTTATTCAACACACGAGTTTCTGCATTAACATTAAAATCGATGGCTGATTTCACTATGGTAACTCTTGAGTTAGGTTCTGAATAATTTTCCGAACTTTCAGTTATCATTCCACCAAATAGTTTAGCCTTGGCCGCGACCATACCAGCATTTTGACTACGAAGTCTTGCAATAGATGCTCGACCGTTTTGATGTTCTTGAAGTGGTGTTAACAGAGATTTATTTACAATAGTCGTTGATGGAAGTTTATCGGCGGATTTGGGTAATAACATTGGAGTTTTAGTGGATGTTGATGGCGTTTTTCTTAGTGGTAATTTAGGTGGCAGCATTGGCGTCTTCATTTCAGCCAGTGTGATTGACGTGACGAAACGTGGTGTACAAGGTGCATCCATAAGTTTTGGCAAACTTTTTCTTTGACATTTTGGTGATATTTTCATATTTGCTGAATCATCAAAAAATATATCTGCATTTACCCACTTTTCCTGCTGAACTCCAATATTTTCCACTGAATTTACCGAAAAATCATTTTTTGTTGGTACTTTTTTTATTGGGCTAGGATACCGTAAACCAGACTGAACCGTATTAGGTCTTCCACGTTTCAAATTTATTTTTGGAAATATTGATAAATCTAAAGAACTAGCTGCAGAACCTTTTGACAATAGATTTTCATCAGTCGAGTGCTTATTTCCAAAATTCCATGACTTATGTCGCGACAAACGCACATTTTCACGTGAACGTCGTCTAATAGTACCGATTTTTCTAGCACTGGGTGATCGTATCACTTTGTGCTCTGAACTTCGTCTAATTTTGAGCTCTCTACTTAGTCGTTTTGCTAATTGATCGGTGGATGATGTGTTAACAAGTTCCTCAGTTTCTACCAATATTTGTTCATATTTGTCTAAAACTTGCTCAGGACCATTCATTGTATTTTCGCGTGAACAGAATAATGAAGCATGCACATTACTAAACTCTTGCGATATTCGTGTTTCAATTGCTGAAACACGTTCTTTAATAGCCTCATATTCACTTTTTGGTATTCGTACAAAGTCATATTCTTCAGATTGTTTCTTTTTATTATTATTTGAGATAAGCAGAATATTCTCTTTATCAAAGTGTTGTTCAGTTGGTGTTGATTGTGAACATGGCAGTGGCTTCAATGGAGTTAGAGGTTTGTCTGATTTAATTTCATCGTCGTCGATTGTTTTTAACTTTTTCTTGCTCCATCCAGCCCCAACACTACTCCATCGTCTTTCCATTGGTTGAACGTTTATAACTGGCACCACTTGTTTAGTAATATGACGTTTTCCCCCCAAACTTAATAGAGACTTTTTTGTTTCCCTGTAAAATATAGTATTGAAGGAAAGTAATAATTTTGTGTACATCAGTGAAATATTTTATGTTTTGTGTTGATACCCGGACGGATATGATTAAATTTTAAATATCCTAAAGAATATCCAACACATTTAAAAATTGGCTCTAGGTCAACTTTCTTTCTATAAAATATCTATACATGATTATTAGAGAATTCAAGAATACTGATTAAGAGAAAACCAAGTTTGGTGTGGGAGCGCAAGAGATTTTCTTTGCGTGCTTAACACCAAAAATAAGAAAACTGTTTTTTTTTCGATCTAGGTTCAATAAACTATCATTGAAGATATATTTTTATAGAAAAGTTTATATTACTACTTAATAGCCAGACTGTTAGAGATGAAAATGTGACAAGCCACTATTAACTGTTGCCACATGAAAAGAAATTCATTGAACGACAGAATAATGTCGCAAAAAGAAGTTATACTTATGATACTAACATCAATCAAATGGGAATCAACCCAGAAAATTATTAACTCTTTTGATAAATGTATGCTGTATTTTGACTGATTTGCCATGACATATATGTAGATTACATAGTTTATTTTATTATCTTCAAGTCATTAAATACTGTGCTATGAATTTTTAAAAAGGTTTAGTGTAGGTTATCTTTGGTGAATTCAAATTAGTCATCAAATAAATAAATTAAATAAATATGAAAAGAAATTCGTAGTATCTATCACAGTTTCATAGGAATAATATACTATAATCATAGATAAAATAAAAATCTACTTACATTGGGCAAAGCGGCGTATTCGGTAGTATTGAAGTGTTATCTGGTAATAATGCCGTTACCTCTTTTCTGAAAAATTATAAAAAATTCAGTAGAGAACATAAACATAAACAAAATTATAATACCTCTTTTTTACACTAAATGCATTACCTTCCAAACCCTTTCTCTTCTTGGATGATTTAGTAATACAAGGCGTTATTGGTTCTTTCGTTAACATTTCTGGAGTCTTATCCAAACTTTCTGAAGAGCCTAACACAATTTTCCGAAGACCATTAAACATTCCTAAATAGTAACTCTGTAATTTTTGCATAGTTCTGTTTATAAATAAATATTACTTGTCAAAGATCCGCTACGCCTTTTCTTTTTCTTTTTTTCAGTTTCTGGAATTATTAAATTCTGTTTCGTAACTAAATGATGTACTTTATCTAAAATTCCGTTCGGGACAACACCAATAACAGTAGCTTGCTCTATTAGCATTTGTATTATTTTTACATGATAATTTAAACGTTGACCAAGTTTCTCTGTCAGAGGCATTAAACCAGGTGCAAATATTATTGCTAAATTCTCAATAGTCATCTTGTTAAGGTTGGAATTCAATGAGACAGTGTTGAGAAATTGCATAAAGAAAGCTAATATATTCAGACTTAACGGTGGTAATAGTAGACATGTTGTCAGAAGAGCCGGAACTTTGTGATCACCACAACATAAACATCTAAGTATTGATTCTTGTATGTTACCTGGTGGCAGAATTGGATCTGGTAGCTCGCGGAAAAATAGTTTTAGTATGTTAGCAACATCAATTACGTGATGATTTTTCCCCAAACGTAAACCAGCTTCTAGATTTGCCTAAAAATTATGTTTTGATTAAAACAAAAATAATCATTTTTAATTCAAATCTTCTTAATCGATACAAAAGAAGTACATTAATTAAGAAATTATTTGAATAAGTACTTTGGTATATAATATAATAATAATATAATCGACTAAAATCATTTCGTGTTAATCGCTATTTTAAAAAGAAGAGTGCGGAGCGTCCATGAGCTAAAAGTATGCACATAGTCAGGATAAAATACCAATCCCAATAATTACCCATTTCTTTCAAGAAAATAAAGCACTTTAATGCTAGTATAACGCATTTTCTATATCTCATATTAAGTAGAAAAAATTACTAACTCTTATTTCTCGTTGACGAGCAGCTGAACCTGCCTTTCGAAACAAACCTTCGGTTTTTACTTGCTCCAATATACGTTGACAGGCATCTGATACAAAAACTGGCACTTGAACAATGCCACCATTTGCTAGCGTAACATCGGTTAATTCCAATTGATTTAAAGGTGTGCTGAAGATTTTCTTACATACTTTTTCCTATAAAATCATATTTGTAGTTAAACAATGTAAATATTTTTTTAACTTTGAATATAATATAGAAATTGACTTGGGGTACCTACTTGAGCATTTTTTGTTTTTTTGTCTTTGCGATGTTTTATTCCATAGGAATCGCGAAGTTCACTTATTATCAACGAGTTGAATTCATTTCGGTTATTAATTGCATTAATCAGCATCTTTAGTTAATATCTTTGGTTTTCATAATATTAAAACAAAAATATGTTAATTAAAAACATTATAAGCACAGACTGTTTGACACATAAATCACTTATAATTACTGCTAAAAACGACAAAGGTGTTTAAATTTTGGTAAAAAGAGACAAATCTTTTTTTTTAAATAGAGTTATATGAAAAACGATATCTCAACCAATCAAATCTGTTCTCAAATAATGTTTTTTTACACCGTTTAGATTTTAGAAGTTCTATTGAAAATATATAAGAGCGCTTTTACATGAGTCATTGGATTATGTATAAATACTGTGACCGATTTTATATCGCGCTATTGTAATGCCAGTTATACAAATTTGTATCTTACGTATCTTACTAGTGATTTGCAAGTTCGATACTTTTAGGATTTTACCCTCGGAGATTATTCAATCAAATAGCAGAAAATACTCCACAAATCGTCAAAAAAAGGCACCCCTTTGAGTTGATATAGTAACCAATTGATATAGAAAAACAGTATGAAAAATACGCTTTTTTGTGTCAAATCTTCAAATTTTAATTTCCGTATATGCAATTTCATTGGAAGGGTACACCGAGGGTTGCCACAACATTTTATTTGTATACAGTACAGATTGAACAGATCGGCCACTAAATGTCGGTTAAAAAGTTTTCCTGTTTGAAAAATTCAAAAATATTCGAATTTTGTAAATAATTTGAGATTTTTGGATTGTCTTTCATCGACTTAACTTTAGTGTATTATTATCGTTTTGACAGAATTGACATAAATTTGTGGTGTACATGAAGTTCAAAACGCATCCACATTACTGGAATTATTCGGTAACATACGTACGCAATTAGAATTTAATTATATATATATATATATACAATTTAAAATATCAAAATCTTATTTAGAGAGAATAAACTATATTTATGAGCATAAAATTATTCACAAAAATTGAATAGATTCAAACATAATTATTTATTTATAATTCTTTCTCAAAATGAAATAATACCTTTAATTACTCAATTCAATGTTCATAAATCATAAAAATAGAAAAGAACTTATGCATAAGATGTTGAAATTTTTAATTTTTTTGGATGTCTACTACTGTTCAAATTATTTTCACCGTCTGACTCACTATCGGAAGTATCAGATTTTTCTGTATTGATGTCGCCTTGATCATTTAGAAAATTGGCTTTTTGTTTTTCCAACTGTAGAACTGTAAAAAAAAGAATGCAATAAAAAAAAAATAATCTGATAAAAAGTCACAAACTTTGTGTCTCTAGCATACTATTCTGTCGTTTCAAATCATCTATATCCTGTTGATGAGCACGATTTTTTTGTTTCATATATTTTATAAATTCTGCTGCTTTTTTTAATATTTGAGCTCGGCTTGCCTAAAAATTACATTTAGCATCATATAAATAGAATTCTGATTTCACTGTAAGTCAGTTATGACATCCGCATATACTTACAACTTTTTCTCCCTGAAGTGAAGGTACAGAATCTCTGAGTGATGTAAAACTATCCTTTATGTGATCTCGTCGTTTGCGTTCTAGAGCATTATGATGAGCTCGTTTTTCAGCCTGCAAAGTAAATTAACATTTGGCTTACTAAGTAAGGAACGTTTACATTTCATTTTTATGATATTTGGCAGAAGAACTCGTCCAGTATGACAACATGAGGAACAACTAGTTGATATTATAAAATTATAATGTTAATATATTAAAATAAGAAATGAGACTTTCCTTTATACTCCTACTAATTAAAAAAAAAGATAAGAATAAGACAAAGAAAACGATAATGGAGAACAGAAATAAATTTTAGAGATTCAGATTATACGTATAGGGACAGGTCAAAATATGAAATTAATCAATATTTGGTGATCTCATCTAAGGTTGTAATTAATTTAATGTTATCAATTATACTAGGTGAGGGCGTGGGGGGCCTCAATTAAAAAAAAACATAAACAAGTCATGTTTGCAGGTAGCATATTATAATGCTAAATTTACCTGAGAAAATAACTGAGTGGAACTATTACTGCCTCGATTTTGAGATCTTGTATCCGAGTCATTTTCGTCCTATATGAAAACAAAATAATAAAAATTTCAATAAACTTGTATTATGAGTGTATTCTTACATCGCTTTCAATGTCAATGTCTCGATCGTCGTCGCTCATATTTTCAATATGGACACGTTCTTCCTGGTTTTCTTGATAGCGCATTCAGAATTTTTACGTAACTTTTTGCAAAGAATTAATTAAACAGCTTTTTAATAGGATATTAAGGCAAATAATATAATTTTATTTTTCTTAAATATCAATACTTTGTTAATATATATATTGCTGAATTCACCGTGTCAAAATGTTGGAATATATACTTTTTGCTGAATACCCAAAAACTAAATTATGTAAGCTAAGGCAGAATTTTATTGAAATATACAAAACTCTATCACTACGTCTTTTACGTCGTTTGATATGCTGTCAAATCTAGTACAACAAATAATTTTTTTAACTAACTAAAAAAACTCATTCCCTATATGTCTATATAACCTATATGTATGTAACAACAATTCAACTATTGTTGGAGTTGTTTTTGCATTTTTGTTTATCTTTATAGTATTATAGTGAAACACGTTAAAAGCAAAATAAATAAAAATTTGTAGTGCTCGCTTCGGAATAGTTTATTATTAATTAATGGTAAATTATTATAGATAGATGTTATTTATAATTCATAATTATGATATCCCTTCAATAGAACAGTTAACCCTCTATTACTAACGCTAAAATATGTTCCATGAATACTAACGCTGTGTCTAATCGACTTTACCACTTTACTTTTCTGTTTTAATTTGTCTTTTGCCATTAAAATATAATTATTTTAATGAAACAAAAATTCATGCAGTGTAGGGTTAAGAATACTTTTACAATACAGTACTAGAATAGCGGCAATTTCAAATAGTTCTCTTAGAAATGAACATCTTTTGCGTCTATTGTTTTAAAACATCTTATAATAAAAGTACAACAAAGAGTTTGACGGCTTGTCTCCTCCAATTGCAATTGTTAATCAAAGGGTATTATAACTTTGGTATGAAGTATGTAACGCCATTGTCTTTCTCGTGTAATTCTAAGTTGAAATATCCATGTCCGTACATCGTCTGTCCGTGGTCAAGATTCCAGCTAAACGCCTAAAGCTAGAAAGCTGACAGTTTTTTATGTATTCCAAGAGTAATATCTCTATTGTTTTTGGAGCAAATCGGACAAGGTATAGGGGAGGTTGTGATAGTGTGCATCTAATTTTGATATAAACCATCATTTACTCGAAAGAAAAAATAAATATGACAATATTTACAGAGATGTAGATTTCATTAATAGAACAAAAGTTCCATGACCTACCGTTATGGCGCTGCACTCAATTTTATGTCATTTTGTATATTTTTTACTTTATTTACTCAATATCTATTTGTTGTACAGACAGAATAGAGACGGACAAAGTCGTAAATAATAATTAAGGGTATCTTATAGTCACCTTAGCCAATTATTCATTTTTTACTGATTTTTAAATTAAATTTTAATTAAATTTCAATATCCTACTGTCGTCTCCAATGAAGGTTTCAACACAAGAACCAGTTTAACCCATTAAGCGTAAATGACGAGCGATCCGAGTGACCAAAATTCTTATTGCATTATTTTGTTACAAAACTTCGTGGAGCAAATACGAAAAAACGCGAAAAAAATTTTGAAAATTTCTACATGAAACCAAAGCTTCCTTTTTATATTGCATATACTATAACAGTATGGAAGCAAAAATGAAAAAAAAAAAAACTCAATTTGAAATTTACTTTTATTAAAAAGAAATAATCATCTAAAATAACTTAAAAAAATAGAAAGTAATACTAGAGACAATGTCTGTAGTTATTTAAATAATTTAATTAATGAGAAAATAATAGAAATAATTAATTTGTATGTACATATGAATATAAAATTAATTGTTTTTAAATCTTTGCAGATTTTTATAATTTGTCATAGAGGTAAGATTAATATATTAAATATAATAAGAATAAAAACTATAATAACTATGATTAAAGACGATTGCAACTAAAGATGACTACGTTATTTATGGTTCTGTTATGTAATTATTTAACCAAAATAAATAAAATCGTGCAATGTTTTCTTTTTGTTTAATTTAAATCACAAGTTTTAATTGTTTACGCAAAATCACATTGAATTTTGAAACTAATGTGTAAATACAATATTTTTTTAAGTTCAAATACTTTGCAACTCTACTTTATATACACAGTAGGTTTTGTTTTCGTGTACCCAAAAAATGTAATAATTGTTATCATCTTTATTACTATCTTCTTATCTATTTTTTTTTTAAACCGGTCTATCTTATCCAATTGTATGTATGCATATTGCATATATGTGTAGTGCACAGTTGCATTAATCCAAATTTAAAAAAAAGTCCTTTTACTTCTATCACTAATATACATATCTAATAAAATCAAACGCTAAAGTGGTAGAGAATGTTATTTTGAGCACAAAATTGTTTTACAGAAGAGATGTCCAATGTCCACACTTTTGCATGTACAGCATTTCAAACGTTTAGTTTTCTTCTTTTTTTTTTTTTCTTCCAAAAATTATAAAACACCTACGATTCTTATAAAAATGCTGTAGAACAATTTTTTGCTCAAAATATTCTACCATCGTGCAAAATCTTTAACGTTTGATCGAATCCATACTGTAATTCATTGTTCGGTATTACACACGCCAACACTTTTGGCCACAACAAACTCGTTTGTACAAGAAGTGTTGGCCGTTTTATCTTTGCTTTACATCCCACTTGCCTATAAAACCAGTTTGTTGGCCAAAAGTATTGGCCTGTGTAATACCGACCATTAACATTTATAGATTTTTAGTTCAATTATTTATTATATTTGTGAAAAGTATAATAATTTTTAATTATGAGACGTCACAGAATTAGCAGTAGTTTTTATTAATTCGGAATAATGCAGCCGCTGTCTATGTACTACGTATAATGTATGAAGCTATTTCTTTAAGAAATTAATAATAAGATTTCGTTTGATATCAAGTTAAATGTTCGTTTTCAAAATGTTTATCGATTTTGCGTAAGTTTAGCAGCACGAAATCACAGTTAATGATTTTTTTAATGTTAATTATTCATTTTAATCTTAAAAATAAATTCCAATAATTTTATTTAAATCATTGGTCGGTTTAAAATAGCATTTACCATAAAGATAAATGACACAAGACAATACAGACAAAGAAGCCCTCTATCCCCAATCCTTCCAAATATATTGATCTACAGGTTCTTACTTCATATCCTCTACCATACAAATTTCTCGCTTTCTTTAAAGACTGAATGTAGTACATTGACGAAGATTAAGATATCTCTGTCAAACTTTATATTTTTAGTAGATAGACAAACAATTTTTCGGACATAATGTTCTGTTTCTAATATGACCTCAAAACTATATCATATTATTGTCAAAGTATTTCGAATGAAATAAGAAACAAACTAATTATCCATAGTTTGGACAGTAGGATGATTTTAAAAATGCATTACAATAAAATTACAATCACAAATCGAGTTGTTATTACCATTGTGACAATCCATTCTCACTATCATCAAGCCTAATTTTACATACGAATTTAATTTTTAAGTTCACATTTAAGGTTACAAAAATGAATTTACACCTTTACAGAAGTCAATTAGATGCTAAAGATCCATACATATTTTTTTAAATGTATATTTGAAAACATTTTTTTTTTTTTAAGAACAATAAATTACCAAAAACAGTCAATGTGACCTCGTGCTGCTTACGCTCGTTTTGTTTTTTCATCCATAAATAATGAAACAAAAACAAGAAATATTATAATGTAGTTATTATTAATAAATATGTATGTATTTATATTGTGAAATGACAAAATGACAAAATGACAAAATGACGAAATGTACGAAATACAATAATTCTTGTGAAAAATGTGATTTGTTTTTTTTTTTTTTTAAACAGACAATGACTGATTAGTGATACTGGCTTGTTTAAAATCTTTGCTATTATTTATTATTATTATTATTATGTAATTGTTACTTTCTTGAGATTTTTATATATATGAGTCCATTCATTTTTTTCTTAACATCTATTTTTTTGTGATATATTTTTAAATTATTTTGTACTTTTTATAATCTTTTTTTGATTTTTTATGTAATTTTTTTTAAGTCTTTTTCTGATGTTTTTTTTTTTTTTTTTTGCATATAACATATTAGACATTTAACCACAAAGTTCTTTTAACACACTAAACTTTTTTCAGTTTATTTTTTTTAAAAACACATTTGAATGAACAGTTGTTCGCTGTAAACAACAAAGAAGTAAATATTTAACACTTTTCGTAAACGGGAATTACAGGAGATGTTGGCCAATCTTCACCTTCTTCGGAGCTAACGCTACCAGTTCTGAAATATATAGAAAAATAAATGAAATGGTGAATGGTTAACTGTAAAACAGCAATGTAAAAAGAAATTAAAATTTACAGTAATCCCTTTGATTTGCGTTGGGTAACAATTAACCCTTTGAGACCTGAACTCGACAAAGAGTTATATTTATTGAAATTTTACACTTATTCTAGCTAGTTTTTGGTCGTAGAATCCAAATCTAGAAAGTAAAAATTTGATCCGAATGTTAGGTACTGAGTTATAATATGGTACTTGATTTTATTTCGATGAAAATAAAATTGTGCCTTTAACAATACGTAATAATAAACAAATCATTTAGTAAAAAACCGAAGATTTTTGGGAAAAAAGTAAAATGGGACCAATCATTCAAACTTACCTGTTTCAAATATTTAAATTTTCGTGTGATATTGCACCACAAAATCTGAATTAAAATTACATTTGTTATATTTAACGGGAAAATATAGACTGATTTACATTATTCACGTATTAGGAAAAATAGATAAATTGAAGTTGTGGCGGAAAATTTAAATAAATTCATAAAGAAATGTAATGGCCATACGGTCTCAAAGGGTTAATGTTAAAATTTGGTATCAATTTCCTAAAAATCAAGGGATTACTATGTTGTAAACAGTATTATTACGTACCTCAATCTAGATAATGAATTGCTCAAAATATTGTGCTCTTTAATAGTAGGTAAATGAAATGTAAGTTTCTCAGTCGGTCTCAAAACGCGCATCGTTCTTGATGATAATTTCCAAACTAACCGCTGCCTGTATGGTATTTTATGTTGTCCATTATACCGCGACAGTATACCAACAACAATGTCATGAGTTTGAAAAAATGCACTTTCTGGAATCTAAATTGATTCAAAACATATTAATAAACGTTCCATTCCTTTTTTATATAATTAATTAATTCATGTTGAAACAGAATTGAGATTTCAATATTTATAATTACCTTGCATAATTTTTGTAATTCAACTGCATAATCAACAAGCCCTTGAACTTGTGAATTTGATGTTCCTAACAGTTTAGCAACATTAGAATCAATTTGTGCACATACAAGAACTAATGCCAACTCGGGTGAACGAATACTTGCACAACTAGCATCACAAGTCAAGATTTCTAATCGCATTTCTAAATCTTGTAGTGACATAGTATTTTCATAGAATTCGCCAAGGCCTAAATCGATTGCAGCATTTTTAAAAATATAATAAAATAATCGAAGACATGTCAATGATGTGATTGGTGGTGTTTCCATTTGTACACCCAATTTATTGGCAATGATCTTAGCCATTCTTTCTAAATCACCAGAAGTGCAGCGACACTAGGAATTAAGGAAATTATTAAAAATAAAACAATTATGAAATGAAGAGTATTCACACATACTTGAGAAATAGTTACCAAATCCTCAGTATCGATAGTTGGAAATCCAAGTTGACAGATGGCCAAATAGAAAGAACTTACGCTAATGCAAGCCATATGTTTTGGCTTGACCTTCATTTTAGTTAAAAAACGATCCACCAAATTGATAGCGGTAAATAAGACATCGCTTGGAAGATCGTACCAAACTTTCAAACAACGTAAAACATGTGCTGCACCGTCTCTCGCTCCAACAGTTATTTCACCATACTAAACAAATTTTATTGTTTTAATTTTAAGTACAAATCGTAGGGGTCATAGTGTCATTATTTTGACAGTATTAATCCGTTTGCAATTAGTAAACTGACTTTTTACATATGTACATAAACATCATCACCATGATCCCTATTGCAATTTTGTGATAAAAAATAGGCTGAGATAAGACTGAGGTTGAGATAATTGCAACAATTTAGACTGTTTTAAGTGCAATCCAACCACCCGGTCTTTAACCCAGGATCACTCGCTCCAAAGGCAACTATTGAGCCATTTGGCCGGTATAAGCGATTCCAAAATGAGGGGTCGCATGCAACAAAAATTGTTTACATAACATTGTAAACTCCTCTTATCATTAAGTGATATCAATGTCTGAATATAGGTGGGCCGCGAAATTAATACGAGTTGAAAATTGGGTCGCATGAAAAAAGGTTGGGAATCGCTGATCTAGCTTAAAATAACTTTCATATAGAATTATCGAGGAAGAATAATTAATAACAATATTATACAATACAATACGGACAATAATGGCGACAAAATAATTAAAATTATATTTTGAAAAAATAAGTTCTTTAAACTATGGCATTTTTTTATAAAATCTATAAATAGTTTATAAAATAGAGGTTCACATATTACATCCATATTCAATCTTTAGAGAATATGTTGATGCATCAGATAGAATAACCTTGAATTTACATTTAATATTTTAAAAACAGTAACTGGTTAATCTACTTCTTGAGACTGGAGGCTATAGGTATGTACATTGTACATATTTATATTTAATTTTTTGATCATTTTATTAAAGAAACCAACTTCAACAAAAATTGTATAAGCGCATGGGAAGTGTTCTACAACAAATATTCTTTATTTACTAATAAAACTTTAGATTCGATGGTGTATGTAAATAAAATAGATAGAAAATACAATGTAAATTAAATAGATAGACAAAGAAAGATTTGTTATGGTTGAGAATAACTGGTCCCAAATTGTACTCAACTTGTACCGAGCATTTATAAGTTCCTTCAAGTATCTAGATCTTACAACTTAAGTAATACAATAAAAACAAATTACCATGAATCATCGTGATTGAAATTGTTTATTACTTTTTTGTTATAAGTTATACTGTAACTCAGAACTCGTAGTTGTGTGTGTGTATCTCTTTTTGTCATTTCATATTTTATTTTAGGATCGTTCGCTCGGAAGTACGATAACTAAAAAAAATTTTAAATCTAAAGTTTTCTGGGGTTGCGAGAACTCTGATATTGAAAATGGGGAAAATCAAAACACAGTAGGAAACTTTGTAGTCATTCTTGCTAGGCTTTTTTTTATTTAGAGCCCTAAGCAAAATTCGCGGAACAGAAAACATTATATCAAGTAGATAATAATAGATAATAATAATAATGTTCGATTAATTATCGATTAATAATAATACATACATAATAAAATGTAGAAAAACTTAACATTTTGTTTGACATCATTAATAGCATAACATAGTATTAATATAATTAAAAAAAAATATGTCAACAAAGTTTTACTTCTAAAAATGTAGGTTTATTTACATAATTCGTTGTTTATAAAAGTGTGATGTCACAGCGTGTGTGGTGTAGTAAATATTTTTTTTTTGTCATGTGTATATTTTGCATAGTAGGTTCATATTAATATTATCAACAAATATATTGTAAGAGTCACCCATACATTGGAAAAATATCTTTAATTGTCGAAGATAAAAAAGCGTGCCTAATCTGAAACTTTCCATAAATTGTTTAAACAAATCACCGAAAGAAAATAGCTGTGTAGCTGTGTAATGGAATACTACATTTGATCGCTTCTTTAAATAGGTTTCTAAAAATGCACCAAGAGTGCAGTATAACAATTTTGTTTTTTTTTAACAACTTTGTGAAAATTATTTTTAATCGTTAAATATTGATATATTTTTAATAAAAAATGAACCATGACTATAAAGTTGGTGGTGTTTATTTTTATGAGCCACCACTGAAACTAAGATATATACTAAACTAATACATTCTTGAAGAAACAGTCTTTTTGAAAAGATACATATATGCGCTTATGTGTTAATAACTATACTCTACCTGTTATAAAGACATATTAATCAAGCATTTGTTATTTCTGCTACAAGACGTTCGATTGAAAATTGAAATTTTTATATGATGATGAAAAAGACGGCAAAAAAAATTAATATTCACTTTGCGATAAATGAATTGAAATTTATTACAATTTTACAAGTAGTCTAAACATATTATAAAGATAGACTTTACAAGAAACAATGAAAATATTAGGAAGAAGCGATATCATAACAGATTTTTGCAAATATTGTAAATAAATATTTTAGTATAAGTCATATTTGTCATTCATACATAATACATTTATTTACTTAATAAAAATATTTTACTAACTTGTGACTCTTGCGGCAAATAAAGGCATGGTTGGAATTTCGTCTCCAAAGCGAGAGCTTCATTAATTTTACCAATAAGTTCTTCAGTAGAAGGAACTGTTTGTTGTTTTATTTGTTGCTGATCATCAGAACTGCATATCGACGGTCCAGCAGCATCCGGCGTTCCAAGCCGGCCCTCTTGTGTTATCCTCTGCCTTCGCATCTCTGCTGTGGCCACACTTCTATCACCAGTACAATTGTTGTCGAGGATAACAGTAGCGGCAGAGTAGCGTACAGGGACAGACATAGTGAGGGCTGGCCTAGTACCTATTTTTAATAAATTAAAAAACAAAATTAATTACCATAAACGATATCAATTCCACCAATTTTTACGATTTATAGTTAATAAATAATATAAAATTGTTGAATTGTTGCGTTTTGATAAATTAATTTTTTGATCGGATAGGTACTATCGATACACTTTAAGACAGTTATTTAGATCCTGTTTTAAAATGTAGGCCTTAACAACGAAAACAAATTTAACGAGTAAAAATGGATTCGTGTTAATTCGAAAAAAACCCAACACTGCTATTTATTTTCCAAGTACACACGGGTTAGGACGTTAAAAACGTTAAACCTTTGTACTATTTTTATGGTAGCCTATATGCTTAATAAATATTGTACGCCAAGTACAAATAGGTTTAAATAGCTTTTATATTTAAACCTTAGTACTATACTTTTATTGTTTCTTATTAAATTTACCTGGAATACATAAAAACTATTAAAACATCAAAATATTTAATTTAAAACATTATATGTTCATTAATAGAGGACCGGATGTCAACGTTGTAGTTTAGCTGCCGTTTAGTCGGGACCTTGATCACGGACCGACAAGATTGTGTATTTCGACTTAGAATTTCACGAAAAATACGATGAATAATAAGGGATGTTAGAAAAAAAAAAGAATAAAAAAAAGATATAAAAAGCTTTGAAACGTCGCTCATATGGGTATAATTAGTTTTCCAAAAATACAACATATCTAATAAAAACAATCTTCAATTCAACTGAGATGCTGTGCCAAATATATGTATGACATAAGATTTTTTTAAGATCAACACTTTTTCACTTTCATTGAGCATAAACAAATTTAACATCAAATTATGTTTAATTTTGGAGGGCAAGATTGCAATTAAAATTTAAAAAAAAAACCTAAATTACCTGTATTGGCTAATCCATACCATAAGCAATTAAAATTAAAGAAAATAAACACAATAGCAATTGTAGAAGTAAAATGTCTTTCTAATCACAAAATCATACACCTTAAATTTATCAAAATAAACTTAATGTTTTTTCAAATTGCTAATTTAAGAAGGTTGCAATATCAAGAACATTTAAAAAATTAAATAAAGTATACAGTTGAATTTATTTTACGTAGTGACGTGTTTTATATGTACATATATATATTTATAACCGAACAAATACTTGTATTTATCACAATATTTGTACTGATAAAACATTATTTTCATTTTCACCAATGTTTAACGCTGATGTTACACATCTTTGTGGGTAAAACGAACTAAGAGTAGGAAAAGTATACTGTTTTCTGTAAACGTATCTAAAGAGGTACAACTTATTTATAGTATGTATGTTTGTGATATATAGTAATTATATTATTCTTTTTTATGTATTCGTAAATATTGCGTTTACAAGTCGCAAATAACAAGGAGCAATAAAAAAAAAATATTGAAAAACAAATATGACGTAGTAACCTTAAAAATTAGATAACCACAAGCTAAAGTTTAAAGATAAATATTATGTAGGTATGCACATTAGAGTAGAGCGATTATACTAATAAACTTAAGTCTTCACAGTACTTATTTTGCCCTCTCATTTTATTACAATTAAGCAATTAAGGTAACCATATTTCTCGTCGTAATTAATGGGATAGAACGGAAAACAAATTTCTACATTTTTTAGGCCCTGACCCTACCCCTTTCTTTTTCTTAATAAAAACCGAAAATATGTATAAATGAGTACGAATTGTAAGCGGCATGGGATTTTATTCCATTATTTACTAGGTATACCCTCGATGTTTTGAGCAATAGTTTTTCTTCACTCAACCAATTCTCACCTTTAATGGGTGGGGTCGTTATATTTAACCAAAATTTGAGACAGGAGATCCTATATGTCAAAATTTTCACAATTGGGAATACTTCGACATCTCTTTCTACTCTACACCATGAACTTATAGCTGTAAATGTGCATACATTATGTTTATACATGGCCACATTCATTTAAAAAATAAATATTTAGGGCAATACTTTGACCACAATTTAATTTTAAATGAAAATAATTAGTTACACAAATCGAAAAATGTAATTGTAAACAACAATCAAATTGTATTATAGGTAATAGTACTTAGTTACTAGAAATATAATCATTACGCATACAATGAAAAATAGAAAATACTAGACGGAGACGCTTCATAGCTTGAACAAGAGTAAACATGATTGACCATGATTTTACGTATGGTTGTAATGTAGATACTTATATAAACCTCATTATCCATGATCTTTATTTTCGATTTTGTGATCTAAATTGAAATATTACGTAAGAGAAGAATATTCTGTACCAATAGCAATATATTTTAATGTTTTTATATAAAAACAATTGTTATACCTATATCTAGGTAGATAGGTAGTTTAGTTATATGTCTAACTGTACCTATCAATGTAAATTTCATTTATCCAATTAGAAATCAGTAAATAAAGTTAATATGTGTAAATTTTCGTTAGACCACAGATGATTAGCTTTACTTAAATAATTTAATGTATGTATGTAGGTACACTTTTAATATTGAAAATATGATCATAAAAACTACTCATAAAAATCAAAATGGCTTCCATTACTTAGAAGAAAAACACAAAGGTAAAAAAAATAGCTAAGGAATATCCTTACAACAAATGTCTTACTTAAATAAATTAATTTGATAAATAAAAATTAGACTTACCCGGATGCTTCTGTTATTAGTAAAAAGTGTATTTGCTCACTTATCAAGAGATCAAAAGAGTTTTTGGACAAACCACAAGTTATTTCCAAACAGAACGATTCAATACGAATGAAGATGAACACTTTTCACAAAGCGAAAGCAGCTGTAAACAAGTCGTACCACCATACAAATAAAAAAAACTGATTTTTTAGCAAATTTACATCGCTATATTATAATTTCGTTATAATATTTAACAAATATCTTATATTATTCTTATAAAAGTGGTCGTCTTTTAAAATATATTTTTAAACCAGTTATTTACAAAATATTTTATACATTTTTTTTAATTGAACTCCTGTAAACTGCTACAAATAATAATTGCATGCATTACTGTAATAATAAGGAAAAAATACAAAAGAAAAGACCTAAAAGAGCTAAAAAAATGATACAATTCTTCATTTTGTTTAAATTAGACATCAACATCTGTAAAACTCGCGACATGTAGAGAGGAACGCATATAGGCTAAAAATAATTAAATTACTATGTTAAAGCAAGAAAAGCGTTTTATTGGTTACTCTCTACTTTTGTCAAAATAAAATAAATTATTTTTTTGAGTTTTTTAATTAAAAATTGCTGAAAATTGTTATCAAATACTGCACATCACCCAGTTTTAATAAAGAAATATTTTAAAAAATTGACTAGTCAAAAAAATTTAAACAATAAATAAATGAAAAAAAAAATCATAAAATGGATATAAATTTAATCAGAAATTTTACTAATCTAAAAAAGAACAAATTTAATGAAGAAAATGTCAAGACAATCACATCGAAAGAACAGGTAAAATCTGAATCATAATTAAAATAAGTTGGAACATAATGATTCAATAATCAGAACTTTAGAACCAACCGGTTATCGGTTTAAGCCTCTAATAATAATCAATAATTTTAAATCTGTTAATTTGTAACATAAATCGCTTTTAGGTCTTTCTCTATCTCAATCTCCTCTTAGACAATATAGTTTTTTTTTGCCATATATAATTACGATATAATTTTAGCGTTTTTTGTTTATCTACTCGGTGCAGCCTATAGCGTTTCTAGGGTGTAGTTATCAAGAAATGTTCCTTTCTACCAACATAAATATTTAATTTTTCAGATTAAAACGGAATTATTGATCGAAAAAAGTTTTGATCGTTTTGAGCATTTTGTTTGTTTGAACAAGACACTGCCAATAATGCATCGACAAGAACACATTCACTATCTGGAAAAATCATTACGATCATTATCCTCTTTCTATGAATGCCTTGACTCTAGTCGACCATGGATGGTATATTGGATTCTAAATGCAGCTTATCTACTTGATCACACATTCGATAATCATTTATTGAATGATGTTGTAAGTTTCTTAGTAAAATGCCGAAATCAAGAAGGTGGTTTTGGTGGTGGACCTGGCCAGTATTCCCACTTAGCACCAACCTATGCTGCTGTAAATAGTCTTTGTATGATTGGCACAGAAAAGGCATATGAGGCTATTGATAGAAAATCTCTAAAGCAGTTTTTGTGGTCTATACGAGAAAAAAATGGTGCATTTCGTATGCATGTTGATGGTGAGGTTGATGTTAGAGGGGTTTATTGTGCAATTTCATCAGCAAAATTAGCTAACTTTTCAAAGGAAGATGAACAAGATCTCTTTGAAAATACAGTTGATTGGATTGCAAGTTGTCAAACTTATGAAGGTGGAATTGGTGGTGTACCCGATTTAGAAGCGCATGGTGGTTATACATTTTGTGGTATATCCGCGTTAGCACTTCTGGGATCAACGGGAACTTGTGATCTAAAAGCTGTTATGGTAAGTTTCTTTAGTTTATTTTGTGCCATATCAAAGTCAATAAATTGCTTCATTACAGCGATGGGTTGTAAATCGTCAAATGCGCTATGAGGGAGGCTTTCAAGGTAGAACCAATAAACTAGTTGATGGATGTTATTCATTTTGGCAAGGTGCCATTTTACCAATTGTTCAAGCTTTAATTAATAAAAATGGTAAAAAAATTGTTAAAAATAATTTTACTATGGAAATTGAAAAATATTTCATTTAGAACCGGAATTAAGGGAAATAATGAAAAGGCCCCTTTTCAATAGAACAGCCTTACAAGAGTATGTTCTTATTTGTTGTCAACGACCAAACGGCGGATTTGTCGATAAACCGGGCAAGTAAGTGGAGACCATCATTTTTCATATAGCTATTGATCAATTGAATAAAAATAATTTATTTCCAATAGGCCTCCTGATTTATATCATACATGCTATACATTAAGTGGGTTATCTATAGCTCAACATTGCGAAATTGATATGCAACCACTTATAATTGGAGAATCAGACAATGAAGTTCTACCAACTCATCCATTGCATAATATATCTCCAAAGGCCGTTTGGAATGCGTACGTTTACTTTGAAGAAAATAATTACGATCTCTATTGCGAGAAAAATGGAAATGGCATATGGGGAGATTCTAGTGAAACAGATGATAAATCTAATAATCGTAGTTCGATAAGTCAAATGTCTGGCACTGATTTATTAGAAGAGTTTGAAGATAATGGTGAAAATAAATACAAAGAAGATGAATCATCGACCACTGATGATCATAGTACAAGCGCTAATTCCTAGCGGATATATATTCTATGTGGAGGAAATAGTCGATCGTTGATTCCTTTTTATGTTTAATAATTATTGTATACATTTTTACTATTCATTTGTTGTAATGAACTACAATAGCATAATTTGTTTGTTTTCTGTTCTTGGTAAATAAGATATATTAAGAGGTGTAATGGGTGTAATACAATTATATGTATATGTATTTAAAAAACCACCCTAAAATAAAACTTCTTTAAGATTTAGATAAATCGATTGTAGCGGTTTTAAAAGAAAATATTTAAACTATGCTTCTCAAAAATGTTATCAAAATATTTTCGTTACTTTAAATTGAGTTAAATTAGACGTCGATTTACAAATTGACTGTAAAACTTAGAGATGGAAATGTGGATTGAACATAGTGTGTTAGAGCGAGAAAAGCGCTCTTGGATGAACATATTTATTGTAATTAATAATGTTCACTGTTGTCAAAATAAAATAAAATAATTTTCTGCACATCACTATTTTTTTCTCAAATGGTAGATGATTTTTGGATAAAAATGTTTTTAAATTTCATGAATATGAAAAAACTAGTTATATTCATTATATTAATAAGTAGTGTATTTAATTTATCGGAAAGCTTGTACGAAGATCAGATCGGAAAATTCGATTGGTAATTTATATGCATGTGTTCATAATATCCTTATTTTCAATTAAATTGGAATACACATCAATTATAGGAAACAAAATTTTATTGGAAAAATTAAAAACGCCTATTTTGACCATCAGTCAAATGATCGAATCATAGTTACTACAGAAGAAAACGTTTTGGCCGCCTTAAACGCAAAGAATGGAGAAATTCTATGGCGAAAAATGTTTGAGAAAAGTAATCGCGGTGATATAAAACTACTACACGTTCAATCTGACGTAAGTGGATTAAATCGATTAAATTCGGAAGTCGATATTATAACGGTAAGCGGAGTTAGTCCGGCTTTAGTGCGTGGATGGAATCCTGCTACCGGCAATATACAGTGGGAATGGTCGTTAACACCAAATATAAATATTAATACTGATCATACACTGTGGTTTTATGATAATTTTTATATTTATCATGTTATTCCTGTTTTTAAATCACACATTGAAGTGACTGCTTACTTTGCAAGTACGGGACAACAAGTTAAACCAACATCGTCAAAAATTTCGGCTTCCTGGATTACAGAAGATAGTTGTGTGTTAGCTGTTCCCTTTTATGTATGTGCATTAAAGAATCAGATAATTGGTATTGATTTAATATCAGAAAAAAGTGAATTAGTCACCCGAATTTTGGATCGAGATGTTAGTGACAAATCTATAAAGATTTTACAGGTAAATTAGTTTAATTGAATTTAACATTTCTTTTTTACTCACATATTTCAATCATTACCTTATACAACATTGTAATACAAATATTATAATTATTTAAAATTATTTTAGGGTGCACAAGCTACAATTGTAATTGGAGATGAAATCATTACACTTTCAAATGAACATTATCCAATTAAATCAAGGGCCTCCTCTATTATTTACAATGAGAGACACATCAATGAAAAAAATATTTTAATACGAGGATTGTTGGAAAATAGTGTAATTTATTGATATTACATTATCATTATAGTTGTTACTAAATATTTTGTTATTATTGCTGTATACAGTCGATTCATTTATCGTCGATTAATTTAGAAAGTGGAGAAACTACAAATGATATTTTGTCTGTTACGAAATATCCAGACACATTCGGCACACCAACTATTGTTGATGTTAGATGCAAAGCTAAACGTGATGAGGAATCAGCTGCTTGTAGAATATTACTTTCAACCGAAAATGGTGTTATTATCTTATTACAACAAGGTTTATAATAATTAATATTACTAAGTATTATTGTACTATTCAATCACCATGATTTGGTTATAGGAAAAATAAAGTGGTTCCGTGAAGAAGCATTAACAAATATAGTAGCAGTGGAAATGATTGATTTACCATTATCTGATTCGGAAGGGGCTATCGAAAATGAACTAAAAAGTAAAGATGGTAAGTAGATAAATCAGTTTTTATCATTATTTGTCACTTATATTACAATTTTTACTTGTTATCAAAGAGGAAAGCTCGTACGTACAATGTAAGTTTAAGTTTGTATTGAGATCTTTTGTTTTGTTTGAATATTTGATGTTTATTTTTGATATTATTTTCTAATATGTATGTATGTACGTTTTTTTTTTGCTACCACTCTATTCAATATTGAGAGCGGTCACGATCCTTTCATTCCCTTTATACAATAAAAATATATTAAGTTGTTCAATCCATTAGCAAGACAAATGTTTATTCTATATATTACCTTCTTCAAAATGTGTGGTTTTAGAAAACCCATATATATATATATATATATATGTTTATATAGGTCCTATATATAATATTATATATATTATGAAATATGAGCGTTGTCAAGTTTTTGGTAACAGAATGATGAGATTGTATCCTTTTCCAGATGAATATCGAGATAAGTAAGTACATATGACATAGGAGCAATGTTCTGGTAACAATTTATCAAGAAGAAGAAATGAAAAAAAGAATCCAGCGGTGCTCAGAATCCTCTTTAAAATCTATTTTGATTAATCTTGTGATTGTTTTTTTTCTTGCACTAAAATCTAAAACAAATTACAATTTTTCGATTTACATGAATAATTTAATTTTAATAGGGGATGTATTTGGTGCCTTAGTACGTCGTGTTTCCAGTCAAATTTTACACATTAGAAATGTAATTCTAACAATTCTCGGCTTTGGAGCACCTCCATCTGCATCTCAAAAAGCGGGTCTAATTCGAGATGCTTTCGGATTACATAAAATGATTGTTATTGTAACAGCTTCAGGAAAAGTACATTTACTTAAAATTATCCAATTTTATTTAACTTTATTTTTGATTCATTATAGATTTATGGTGTTGATAATATTTCTGGTAAACAACATTGGGTAAAATATCTATCAAATTTCGTTGGGTTTAATAATGGACAAAATTTAAAAATACTTATTCAAAGAACGTCAAGACATTTTCCATATCCAGCGCAATGCGTAATCATTGGAAAAAATAAAGTAATTTTAATTGTCTACTTGAGTACATAATTTATATTATAGAAAATATTTATCGACAGGATAATGGCAATGGAATAATATATCAATTCAATCCCATATCTGGTCAACCAATAAATGGCGGTATAATTAATTTGGACTATAAAATTCAACAAGCAATGTTGCTACATGCATCCGATGAAGAATTTTTAAAAAGTGTTTTATTATTTGACACTAATAATCATGTTCATGTAATTCCTGAAAGTTCATCTGAATTGGTACATAATTTTATTATCGATTATAATGTATTTGGTTAGTTTGCACCTGGACACTGAATGTTAAAAGTTCCGGTTTCGAAACCTAAATCTAAACTAAATTTTTAGTGATAACCATTAACTGTTTATTCGGTGATGGTTTCTATCCACCAATGAATAATAACAATAGTATTATAGAATTTTACCGAAAGAATAATTGTTACATTTTAGGCCTCGCAACGATCATAGAATTGAACAGACAGTTGTGAAAGTTCTCAATTTTTAGTATCAGTAGATATCTTTGTCGTTTTTGTGAATTCGGCTCATCACAACCGATTCTTTCCCTCCCCCCTATTATTATAATACTTTTACAAACTTGGTTTCTATATTAGTTTTGGCAATACTCACTTATGGTCAATAATATTTTTATTTTTGTAGGCTCATGCATTGTATTTATATTCAGCTGATAAAATAACTGGCATTGTATCTGGATTCTTCATTGAGTTTGTATCAGATGTAAGTTTTTATTTTAACCAACTGTTTTAAATATTTGTTTTAAAAAATGTATTTAGACACTATTTTTAAGCTATTTATGTATATTTTTCCATCTTAGATTTAATTATAATTGAATTTGTGGTTTTTTATAGAAATTAACGGCTGTACCAATATGGCAAATTAGTTTGGGTGGCTCTGGACATTCACAGAAAATTACAAATCTTGCATCAAAAAATCCAATAGAGCATGTACATTCGCAAGGCCGTGTATTAAATGATAGATCGGTTCTCTACAAGTACATAAATCCAAATTTAGTGGCGATAGCTACACAAGGACCAGATGCTATACATAAATGTAAATATTTACTATTTATAACAAAGATAATGACCAAAATGTAGACACAAAAATATTTACTTTCAGATGTTTTAAACGTTCATTTAGTTGATGTTGTATCTGGAGCCGTTGTTTCTTCAATAACACATCGAAAAGTTAAAGGACCTGTTCATATGATCCATTCTGAGAATTGGTTAGTTTATTCGTATTATAATGAAAAAGTTCGTCGCACAGAAATAAGTAAGTAATTTTCAGTTTTAGTTCTCATTCTCTGATAATTAATGTCATACTACAACTAAAGGTCTGACTACACTAAAATCAATATGAGCGCAACTCAAATACTTACAATGTTGGTTTTCTGACGTCACATTTTCTATTACTTTCCTTCGCCCTTCGTAAAAAATCCTCACATTATTACAGGCCCCCATTTTTTCTTAGGGTATGACGTCATTTATGGTGGACTCTTTGAATAGAATAGAATATGACCTATGTAAGTCTCCTAATCAGAGACCGACTATAGCATCTTGCTTATTCTGTTGGGCAAGTTCATTTGTTTTCTCTCTGTTCTAGATGTATATATTTAATAATTGAATTCTAAATAAATTCTATCTATGGTTTTAATATTTGAATAGCCACCGTTGAACTGTACGAAGGAAAAACCCAAACCAACAGTACAATATGGAGTTCCTTAGATGCACCACCTTTACCAATGGTTGAACGCCAATCATATATCCTACCTGGTAATATTGTATCGTTGAAGGAAACAATTACAGAAAAAGGAATCACTAACAAACACGTTCTAAGTATTTGTTTCATATTTTTATATCACCTTAAGATTATTGATTAAAAAAACCTAACTAGTTGCTCTATCAACTGGAGCTATAATTGAAATGCCATGGGCTTTCTTGGATCCAAGACGACCATCTCTAAACCATAACCAAGCGCGAGAAGAAGGTATCATACCGTACATTCCGGAATTACAGTTACCCAGCGAAAATGTAATAAACTACAATCAATCCATAGCTAATGTAAAAGGAATGTACACAGCACCAAGTGGACTTGAAAGTACATGTTTAATTGTCGCGTATGGATTAGGTAATTTTTTTTTCTATTCTACAATTGAATAAGAAATAATTATATTGTTTTAGATTTATTTGTAACTCGTATTGCGCCATCGAAAACATTTGATCTACTAAAAGAAGATTTTGATTACATTCTTATAAGTGCTGTTCTAGCGGCACTTACTGTAGCTTCTTGCATTGTTAAACATTTATCATCTAGAAAAGCTATAAAACAAGCGTGGAAATAATTTGATTGTTATGTCAAAATAATTTGTAAAACTTTTATAGAAAATGTATTTATCAATTAAATACATTTTTCAGTCAAAGATTAATAAGATTCATCGCATAACAAGATATCAATAAATTGATAAGAAATCATACATATACGGATTAGTTAACTAACCTATCCTAATGGAAGATTTTTCTCATTATCATTATGTACATATATAGGCATTTTCTCGTGCGGTTAATTTTTCCACAATTTGACCACCAATGTTGAATCAATTTTTCGTTTTCCTTTTGTCGAAAAAAATCCCTGCGCTCGCTTTTCTAATGTTGTATCAAATTTAATAGAGGGGTAATTTTGTATTAATAACAAAAAGAATAAATAATTTTGGAGGATATGGGAGGGGCGACCGACATATAGGCTCCATGGAAACATTGGTGTAATGCTGTAATGGTAATGTAAGCTGTAAGGGCCCTCTATTAATCCCCCCCAACCCAGCTTGCTGCGTCTCAAATCTCAAACGGGAAGGTATACTTCACATAAAAACTTGAATAATCAACAAAATTGCGTTGATTTGTACCTCATCTACTATTTTGAAATTTAAATAAAATCTAGAAAATTCAGACGGACAGAAAAAAACGCCATTTTTCGTTTTTTATATCTGGCAGCATTGAATGTGTCAAATTGAAAAAAGTTTTTTTTTTAATTTGTCGATTTCTGTATTTTAAATTAAATAATAAATTGCTTAAGAATAAAAAAAAAACTAATTAAAATGAAAACCCGATTTAACACATATGACATTGTGTGCTGTGTCGCAGAATTACAAAAGTTCGTAGATTTCCACACATATTTTCTATAAAAAAAAATTTCTAACCTAATTTTTAATGGTTTTAGATTAGTTGGACTACGTGTTAATCAAGTATACGATATAGATAATAAAACTTATTTGATAAGACTACAGGATAAAGATGCAAAAGCTGTTTTATTACTGGAATCTGGAAATCGTTTTCATACAACGGGTTTTGAATGGCCAAAAAATGTTGCTCCCAATGGTTTTACAATGAAATTACGAAAACACTTGAAAAACAAACGTCTTGAAAAATTTGTACAATTAGGCACTGATCGAATTATTAATTTACAATTTGGCACCGGGGAAATAGCCTATCATGTTATTGTTGAATTGTATGATCGAGGAAATATCATTCTAACCGATAGTGAGATGACAATTTTAAATATATTGAGGCCACGTGTTGAGGGGGAAGAAACGCGATTTGCCGTACGTGAGAAATATCCTATAAAATTAGGTAGAGAAAATGATGTACCATTTACTATGGAAAGTATACGGGAAGCTCTACAAAATGGAAAACCGGGTAATAATTTGAAAAAGATTCTCAATCCGATTTTAGGTAAATTTAATTTTCGTGTTTAAAAATGAATTTTTGTAAGAAAACTAAATATACATTATAGCCTTTGGGCCAGCTATTATCGATCATATTCTCAAAAAACATGAATTGGACGGTATTAAAATTGGTGAAACTAACCCGGAAAAGGAGAGTGTCGCTATTTCGGAAGAATGTAAAAAAGAAAAGAACAAGAACAAAAATCGTCGAGATATAGAAATTACTGGTAAAATCTTAGATATTGTTAATGACCTGCCCATAATAATGAATGCATTAAATGAAGCATATAAAATGATGGTTGATGCAGCATCGGCTAAATCTAAGGTAAGAATAAAATGCTCGAATATATTTATACATTCTAAAAATATTGCTCATAGGGATATATCATACAAAAACGTGAACTAAAACCATGCCAAAATGATGAAGAGGAATATTTAATACAAAATTTAGAATTCCATCCGTACCTTTTCGGACAGCACAAAGATCAACCGTACAAAGAATTTGATTCGTTTGATGTGTGTATTGATGAATTTTACTCAACATTGGAAGGACAAAAAATCGACCTAAAAGCCTTACAGCAAGAACGTGACGCACTAAAGAAATTATCAAATGTCAAAAAAGATCACGAGAAACGTCTGGTGGATTTGACTAAAACCCAAATAATCGACAAACAACGTGCCGAACTTATAAGCCGAAATCAGACAATAGTGGATGAGGCAATTTTTCAAATTCGCACCGCAATTGCTAGTCAATTGTCATGGCCGGACATTCAAGATTATGTCACCGAAGCACAAAAACGAAGTGATCCATTGGCATTGTCTATAAAACAGTTAAAGTTAAAAACCAATCAAATTTCTATGCATCTCAAGGATCCCTATGAATATTTTGATTCTGATTCAAATGATGTCAACAATCGAGATGAAGACAAACTTCAACCGATGGTTATTGATATTGACTTAGGAATGTCTGCCTACTCTAACGCTACTAGATACTATGATCAAAAGCGGAATGCTGCCAAAAAGGAACAGAAAACTATTGAATCGTCTGGAAAAGCGCTAAAATCAGCGGAACGAAAAACTCAACAAACCCTTAAGGAAGTTCGAACAATTTCGACAATATCGAAAGCTCGAAAAGTATTTTGGTTTGAGAAATTCTATTGGTTCATTAGTACCGAAAATTATCTTGTGATTGGTGGTCGGGATCAACAACAAAACGAATTAATTGTTAAACGTTACATGAGATCGAGTGATATTTATGTACATGCCGAAATTCAGGGTGCTTCCAGTGTGGTTATACGAAATCCTACCGGTGAAGATGTTCCGCCGAAAACCCTACTTGAAGCTGGTGCTATGGCAATATCGTATAGCGTGGCATGGGATGCTAAGGTAGTGACCAGTGCTTATTGGGTAAAGAGTGATCAAGTGAGTAAAACCGCTCCAACTGGTGAGTATTTGGGAACGGGAAGTTTTATGATACGTGGCAAGAAGAATTTTCTACCAGCCTGCCATTTAGTGTTGGGTTTGAGTTTTCTATTTAAACTTGAAGACGAATCAATTGCACGACATGCTGGCGAACGTCGAGTTCGAACTTTTGATGACGATTTTGATTATCAACAATCCGCCGACAGTGTGAACAATGAAGAATTAAAGGATCTTATCGAAGAAATTGAACAGGAAATTGAACTGACTGATTCCGATAATGAAAATGTGGAACTTCCGGAAGGGATCCAAAAGCAAACCGATATAGGACACATTAGTTCTGACGAGGAAGATGAAATGCGTTTCCCCGACACGCATGTGAAAATCGAACATGACACTGGAAAAGTAATATTACAAGCCGATCCTAAGATGGAACGAACGAAATCGGAAAATGAGGAACAAAATAGCCTTCCTAACGTACATGAAGATGAAGCGTTCATTATTCATGCTGTAGCTCAGCGAAAAATCAAACAAAACAAACAGAAAAAAAATGAGAAACAAAATAAAAAAGGAAAATCGGTTCAGTTCGTTGAGGACAAGGAAAGTGATGAGGAAAAAGTAGACGAAAAATCAAATCAACAACTAAAACGTAGACAAAAAGCTAAACTAAAGAAGATCAAAGAGAAATACAAGGATCAAGATGAAGAAGAAAAACGTATTCGAATGGAAATCTTAAAATCGGCTGGTTCCGGTGGAAAAAACGTCAAGAAATCAATAATAAAAACAACTGAATCCGATTCGGTTAGTAAAAAGAATGTGGAAAATATTCCAACACCAAAAGCTCAAATAGAACCTGATATCGATGATGGGGATGATTCCGCTCCGGTAGAAGTTGATATGCTTGACTCATTAACTGGTTGTCCAGTGGCGGAAGATGAAATTTTATTTGCCGTTCCTGTTATTGCACCATATCAAGCACTTCAGAATTACAAGTAAATGCTCACAGAGTTAGCCACAATTTATTATTATTTACTAATTTCATCCAATTTTGTTTAGGTTCAAAGTAAAACTTACACCGGGAACGGGTCGTCGAGGTAAAGCGGCCAAGACGGCCATTTTGGTATTTATGAAAGACAAGACGTGTTCACCAAGAGAAAAGGATTTGTTAAAGGGCGTGAAAGACGAAATGATTGCTAGAAATATACCGGGAAAGGTGAAACTTTCTGCACCTCAACTTTATAAACATAAAAAATAATTCTACTCTCCACACTATTAAACATAGCACATATGTAAATGTATGTATCACTTTAAATTAATTCCTTGGCAGAATGGTTATAAAAATTAAAAAAAGTTATTATTACTGAATATAGCTATAGAGCTATAGAATTATTCCTTTTTCAACGAACTTCCGAAGTTTCAGTACAAGAAGCCAAGCGATTGTCATTCGATTTGTCGAAACGAAATCAAAATCAATTGAATGGAATAGAAAAAGAGTAAAGTAAAAGACTAGGAGACAACGGAAAAATCGTAACAGAGAAAAGAAGACCTAGTCCGTCCTAGTCTATATTTTAAAAAAATCACTAAGTTATACCTACCTATCAGATCACTCAATAACAGGCATGTAAATTTATGAATTGTGATGTTGAATCTTGAAAGTCAATCGAACGAGGGCTTCTTAATTACTTACCTTCCGGATTGGTCCAGTGTTCAAATTTAAAAAAAAAATATTCATCAGAATGCAGGACATATAGAAACAGTAATTTTTTTTCACCAAAGAAACGATCTTATTTACGAACAGATACAAAACAACTAAAATCCATATTTATTTTGTGTAACCCTTCGAGCATGTTTATTTGATGCCCACATCGCTTGAAGCTCATGCTCATTAGCCTTAGCTTGATGTGCTAAATAAGTTATTTGATGTTTCTTTCTTGTACCAGCAGCTGGTTCCTCATCGACCAAACCTCTCGGTTGATATTCGGTAGTCGATTGCAATTGATGTCGCAACCATTCATTTTTGTTCGGAAGCACTTGATCCCCGGACAGCTCAATGACATCAATTGTATTCATATCGCATCGTTTAGCACTACTGCCACAAAGTGCTTGAATAGCTTCTTGATCAATATTTGAGTTAATTGATGACTGAACTGTTTGTGGCACTTCTGGAACCGATTCTTTGTCTGAAACTATTTCAAAGCGATTTGCCGCTTTAGACATATTGGCCGCCTTTTTGGCGACCATTTCGTTTATCTTTTCAATGCTTACTAGTGGCAAATCAGTCTCAGTATTTAATGAGAAGAAATCTTCATTTTCACTATGAGCGTTTTCCGTTTCGTCACCACTATCACTGTCATGCTCCTTGGTAGACGAAATAAGTTTTACCAACGTTTGTGTAGGCAATGTCACTTTTTCGATTAGTGGTTTTTTTCTCGACACCGAATTTGGTATTAAATTATTGGTTTTAACACTTCCACTGTTGATGGAACTGAATACAGATTTGGGTTTTGGTAGTAAATCTAAAAGGCCACATGATTTTGATTGTTGATGTTGCTGTGGTACCGTTACAAGTTTTCCTTTTACAATATCATCTTTCAAATCAGATAACAATGGAATGGAAATTTTTACAGGTTCTCTCTTTTTGGTAAACTTTTCTATTTCAATGTGTGCTGGTGTTAATAATGGAATTGGTTTCTTTTGTACAAATTCATCGTCTATTTCAATAATATCTGTTGCAACGATTTTTGGTGCTGGTAAATTGAATTTTATATCTTGTACAGTTGCAGGAGTTTTAGGTAATGGCAATTTCATTGTTGTCTCCTTATCAGTTTTTGGAGCAATATTATTGTAGCCGATTGGGTTATTTTTGAATTTTTTCTCTGGAATATTTTCATCGTCTGATTCCTCGTCACTGCTAGCGTCATAAGCCACAAGAGACATTTAAATTTATAGGAAATTCCAAACTAGTGATAAGCAATATTATTCAGAATCCAAGTACTTAATATCAACAAAGATATAATAGTATTTGATACTAAATATGGATTACCAATAACAATTTTCAGCAATTTTTAATTAAAAAACCACAAAAACTGAAAATTATTTATTTATTTTATTTTGACAATTACTGTACACATAAATTTTTATAAATAAAATTATACGCCTTTTTCGCTCTATCACACATTAATCAATATGTCAAATATGTCTCTCTCTTTTTAGTTTTATAGTAAATAAGTAAATCGCCGTCTAATTTGAACTAAATTTACAATATGGTAAGTTACAAGTTATTGCCTCATGAAAACTCATTAAAAAAATTTTGTAATGGCTTTTTTTATTAAATTAACCATGAATGTCTGTATTACATTTAGAGGGAGATGTAGAATAAGACAAGTAGTAGTTAGAACGAAAAAAACGTTTTATTGTCAAACTAAAATAGATAAATGATTTTTCGTGTTTTTTTAAAAAGTGCACATTACTATTCGCGAAAAATAAATATAAAATTAACAATGTTTGTGTATTTTTTATAGAATTTAAATAACGCCAAAGTATATCATGACTTCGGTTAGTTATAATCAATTAAAATTTAGCAAAGAAGAAGAGGAGAAACTAATTGAGCTGGTAAAACAGCATCCAGCACTTTATAATTTTAGGAATAAGTCTTTCAGGCAAAATAATGTTTTGAAAGAAAACAGTTGGAGACTAATTGCTAAAGAACTTAAAAGGAACGGTAAGCATTTACATGTTTACATTGATGATCTAATATTACAATTATAATTGCCGGAGGCTGGGTTCATTTATTGATGCTTTTGATATTTATTATGCGTACATTTTAATGTTCATATGTATGTCTGTGACTTATTCCCTACCTCTCTAGTTCTTCTGTGGCTTTCTATTTCCCCTTTTTATACATATCACCTAGGTTACCAAAAAAAGATAAACTACAATAAAATCTTCTCAGTTTCAGAATGCAAAGGAAAATGGAAACATATCCGAGACTACTATCAACGATGTAAAAGAGAGAACATTTTCTACGGTAAAACCTACGGAAAATCTGGTTGCAATGAGAAATATAAACATTTACATTTTCTTGATACTCCACGAGCACGACGGAGGTAAGTCAAAATAAGATATATACCACGTTTGCATGCAGAGTTGAAAAATTGAGTTATATTTTATATGACACCATTTCAACTGAACCCTGTAAGAAAAGTAGATTTAAGTCAATCCTGTTTCGACTCGATTCGCGTTTATATAATAATTCAACTCGGATTGAACCAGGGTTTAACTCTGCATGTAAACCTGATAATAGAACGGAGATAGTACACAATGTTTTATTGTTATACAGTTAAACATACTTAATTGCAGTCAAAGAGAGACTACACAAAATACAATGGAAGATATTTCCGAACTAGAACTTGGTAATGAGAAACACATTGAATTTGTATATGTTAATGATAAGTTGAGTGTTAGTCCACAAAGAGATTCAAAACCTTGCAAAACAAAATTAGGATCTGTGTCGGTCGAAAAAAAAAACAAAAAAACCGTAAGTGCGAAACGAAAATATAACCTGGAGCCAGTAGATACAATAGACGAGAAAAGAATAAAGGAAGAATTAGACCTACGGAACAACGAAACATATTTTACACATCCAACTCAAGAAACAGATAAGAACCTTAACGAAACGTACGAAATTCAACCACTACGAATAAAGGAAGAATTAGACCTGTGGAACAACGGAACATGTTTTACAAAACCAACTCAAGAAACAGATAAGAATTTTAACGAAACATCCGAAATTCAATCACCCCGAATCTCCGAAAAACTCATGGTCACAATAGAAGACAATCAATCATATGTAATTCAAAGAATGCAAATGCCGCAGCAAAGTTCACTTTCCCTCCAGCCGGTAAAAAATTCAATTGATCTGTTTTTTGATAGTATGTCTGCAACCGTTAAGACATTTCCACCGAAATTAATCATTACAGCGAAACAACAGGTGAGCAAAATAATCCATAATTTAGAGATGCAAGCTCTTCTTAATGATCAACACTATCAAGAGCAAAGTGGAAGCTCTATGACTTGTTATAATGAGGAAACTATAGATTCATGTCAAAGTTTCATGGATTATGTTGATTTACCATCTGCGTTTAAAGAAAAACAAAATTAATAGTGTCATCGTTTGAATTGTAAGAATTTAATTTTAATAGAACTACACATTAATTGTGCATTAACAATATAAGTTACAACTTTACTATGAGACATTTTTTTACAGTTGAACAGTAACGAAAATACGCAATATCCAATTTAGAGAGGAAAACAGGTAAGACTTTTTTTACAATACTTTAGATAGGGCTGATTAAGAATTTTAGTCTATAGTGGGGGTAGTGATGTAGGCGCTTCCGGTGGCAAAGGCGTTATTAGGGGTTATTTGTTCGAAACGGATGGCCTTTTGCTCCAAATTAATTTAATATTAATAAAGTTTAATTAAAATATAATTCCAAATTTAGAACAAAAAGATCAAAAAGATGTTACATAAGTGCTAAGAAAATTTTGCCTGTAAATCATTCAATAGATCATCCAAATCAACGGCAGAATAGGTTCGTTTTGGCACTTGGTAAACAGTCGATGAGGTTGATTTTTGCTAAAAATGATTCATTGTCAGTTGATTGGACATCATTAAAATGTAAATTTAACAAACCAAAAAATGATTATATTCTGGTGAAAGAGTTTCCAAATATAAAATACGATCTTCGATTGCTTTAAGACGATCATAAAGTGTTCGGTTTGTTGTTAGCGTTAAATTCAAATAACTTTCGGCATTTTGGAGACGTTCCTTTATTCCGTCCGGTATATGAGAGATGTTTTTTTCCTGTTTCACTTTGGCCGGTGAAATATTTTCCATTAATTTGTCCAGTGCATTGGTGTAATTTTGTTTGGTTTGTGGAATGTACTCGTTTTTTACTCGATGAACTAAAATTTATTTTTATCTGTTACATTCGTAAATGGGTATTGGTTCAATAAATATGTAAGAAGGGCCGGAAGAAACCTCATAAAGAAAGTTTACCTAAGTTGTTTAAATTAGTGAAGACTGGATTCGTTCCGTTAAATTTCAAAAAGATTATTAAAGATTTATAGAACGAGCTATAAGGGAACCTTCAATCAATAGTGTTCTTTTTGGCGCATAACGAACCACTATGTAAATATGGTGGGAGTTGGCAAGGAGGGCTCTTTATAAATAGGTACTATCATGAACTTAGAAACAAGCACAACCACGGTATTAGGTACATTATACGAAAACACAAATTAATAGAATCTAACTAAAATTACTTACATCCATGACATGTGGCATTTGGAGAGACTTAAGAAGGGTTTGCAAGAATTTTTACGAGTCAGTTCATCTATTAAACTCGAGTATTTGGTACAATTTTCATCAGTTTACTAAAACAAATCAATGCAATCTATTCCTCGAAATGTTTTGTTTTGGCTGTATACGCTTTTCTTTGCTTGGGATTTAGATATAAAATAGGTTTGATTGATAGGAGATTTTGAATCTAGAATCATTCTATAAACAGTATTATTATATTATTATCTTACCTTCAAGATGTGTATTTGAGTTCTTCTTTCGAAACACCGTACTATTCACTCTGGCACAGGAACAATCATCAACGGTGGAATCAGCATTTGGTGGCTGTTCAATAAAATCACGAATGTTGTTCAAGTCGATTTCCTCTCTCTTCCGATCCACAAAACATTCTAATCGACGTTTTAATTCACTTTCATCGGCATGGATTTGTATGAGATTTTTTGACACTGGAATATCATTAACAATACAATCGTCAAAATTTATTTTGCTCCGTTTTTTTAATCGTTCCATTGTCGATTCATTTGCTGTAACTGAAATTAAATGAAAAAGTCTATCCAACATATTTTTTTTTAATAATAAAATATATTTAACATTTAACATGCTTATTTTGTCGGTTTGTGTGTAAATAATATTTAAATATAGCATCTTAATAACCCACTCCAAAAAAAAAAATTTAATGTATTGTCACTGTCCATTTAATTTAAATTGGCTTGACCAAGTACATTCTTTATTTTCTTTCCATTCAAAACTACCTTCAATGTCGGCATATTTTTCCTTTTTCCATATGGGTACCGATGTTTTCAAATGATCGATTGCATATTGTACAGCATCCAAACATGTTTTACGGTGCGGAGAACTGACGCCAATTATCACACTAGCCTCTTTTACCGGCACCACACCTAACCGATGGTAAATAGCGATATTTTTAATATCTGACCAAATTACACGAATCTCTTCGCATATTTTTGTCATCGATTTTATGGCCATTGCATCGTACGCTTCGTATTCAAGCCAAATTACCTGGAACAAATTTTTAGTGTCATAAATAACAGGAATCTGTAGAAATCCATCTCAATTTTTATTATCTGGTTCTGGACAAGGGAAACGCTTTTATCTAATCCTGTTCGCATATTTATAATTTATAAGACATTTAGAGAAAGATTGAAAACTACTCACTTCTTTTTCCTCAAAAAAATCACGTGTAGTTCCAACAAAAAAGGCTATCCCACCGCAGCTTTCATGCACCACCAAATCGTTGATGTCATTTAAATTTAATTTGTTTGATGTTAACTTTAAGAAATTCATTGTCTTTTAATGTTTATTTTTATTTGATTTTAAAAATGTTATTTATGTTTAACCACCACTTATTGGAGGAATTATAGCAATTTCATCATCAGCGTCAATTTTCAGGAAAGCGTTTAGATCATCACAGTATTCACCATTTAAAGCAAGAATCAAACTATTTTTGATTGCATTTAAACCGTAAATTTGACAAATTAATTCCAATAAATCAGCACACTGAATTTGACTATTAATTTCAAGATTTGATTCTTTAAATCCGGTCAATTCTCGTGATTTGGCAAAAAACAATATTTTCACTGTAACCTTGCTGTCCATTATTTTTCTCGTTTCATTATCTACGATTCTACGTGAGTAAACTACTATTACGCATACAGCATACTTGAAAGTATTTCATCAAAAAAATAATTAATTATATAACAATAAAAACATTATTATACGGTTGACGCACATAAAAATCTATATTTAATTTATCTACTGCTTTTTTACTAAAATTATCAATTGTATTTTAAAAAAAAAAAAAAAAAAAAATGAATTACAAGATTTTCCGCCATGCCTATGCTCTTGCTCTCTCTAGCTAGAGCGTAGACGTCAAATGTAATGTTGCCAGGACTAATTTGGTTTTGGTTTTTTTTTTTTGCAATTGTACGACATTTTCATCTGGCAACGTTGAATATAATCTAATTGAAACTATTCACGTGGTAAGGAATTTAGATTCGAATATAATTAAATTGGCATTTAAATAATATATTTACATTTGAAATAAACGTGAAACTGCAAAAATGCCAAAGCATAAAAAATTTCTTAAATCTGAAAAGGCTAAAGTCAAACTAAAAGGGGCCAAACTGCCTAAAGGATTAAATGTCACAAAAACTGAGTTCAAAATTAAAAAAATTGTACTGAAGGAACAAATTAAGGACTCTTTTCAAGAAGATGGTACAGTTATTCGCTCACAAAATGTCAAGGTAAGATATGGTTCAATTTTGTTCACACTAACAAATTGCTCTCAACATGCCCTTTTAAAAGTTGACCCAACTGACGTCTTCTTTTTGGCTAACTTTTCCTCCTCAAAAATTATCTTATAGATATATTAGTGGCAATAGATTATAGAAAAAAACCTCTATTGAAAATAGACTGTTACCATTGGAAATTTGTTCTTTACCTGTCTTGTCCAATCTGCTTGAAATAATAATTACTCACCGATTGTCAAACAACCACTTCAGTATTCTCCGAAATTTGAATTATATCGTTTGTATGTACATATGTATATTAACATCATAATACTTTATTATTTGAACAGAATTATAGAAATCTCGTTTACAGGAACTTTTAATCAAACTACAACATCATAATGCCACATATCGCAATGAAGGACTTCGCTATCTTAAAGACTTACTCATCAATCATTCGGAAGAAGTAAATAGGCAATTTGGTGCTATAATTAAAGGTATAGCCCCACTATGTCTGGACATAGATAAAGATGTACGAAAAGAATGTTTTAAAGCGCTAAATATACTTCTGTCAACAACAACGACCGATACCGTGCATCCATTTTTCGAAATTCTTACATCTTATCTTAAGTGCGCTATGACTCACATACAAATGTCGATTCAAGAAGATTCTCTATTTTTGTTGGACAGTTTATTGCTATATGTTCCATTATTGGTAGCTGCCAATAGTGACGTCATATTTTCAAATTTTTTGGATATGATATCAAAACTTCGCATTGAATCCAAACCAGAGCGTACACTATCAATAAATTTGGGCAGTAAAATAACTAGCATCAAATGGCGAAGTAAAGTTTTGGATAGATTACTGGGAATGTTAAAAACGATAACAAAGCCCAAACTGAGTAATACAAATATTTTCCCCGAAAAATATTTGAATTGCACACCTAATGCGTAACTATCAATATTAGATATTTTTTAGTATATCAGAATAATGTTTTTTTTTTTTTTAGATTTACAATGGAAACAGTCACACCTCCAGTTCAAATGCTGAACAATACAGTTTTCTTTGATTTAAACGTCTCACAATATTTTTCCATTATACGAACTAATTTAAATCAAAATTGTGAATTGCCTATATTATTTCGCAAAACTTCCGGTGTATCTTCATTAACCAATGATGCCGTAGAAGATTCGGATAGGGGAAAACGTATCCAAAGATATGCTGAACAATTGATGCCATTAATATTCGAGACGTGGATGGAAGTCAGACCAAATTATGCAACAACAGAATTTGAGGCAAATTGTGTTCTATCAAATGAAGCAGCATTGTCATTGAAAATTATTCTCGAAATTGTTGAGAAAATTCATGAGCTTATTATATCGTTAGAATATGAGATCCATAATACGGATGTGTCTGATTGGTTTAAGAATGTTTACAATCGAGATTTTTGTACACATTTTTTTATTGCATTTCCATATGTGCAAAATGAAGGTCCTAAGAGTAAGTGTATCATAATTAATTAAATTAGGCTAACTTTTGTTGATGGCTTTTGTTTAAGGTAGCAAACGTAAATCAATAGGAATTTCAACGGAGGAGATTGTACACGATTCTGGGGGCCTTGCTTGTCATCTACAAAATTTAAAAATGTCCTATTTATTCTGTGTCATGAATAATAGTTTGAACAAAAATACACAACGGTTTGCTGAGAAAACGATTTCATTTTTAAGAAGTAAGTAATTACCTATAAAAATTTAGCTATAGAATTCTATTAACTCACTACGATTTTATTGTGAGATTCGGCTTCAGACATAAATATTCTCTTGTAAAAATTGTTGGTCTTCCATCGAATCGTCTATCCTAAGGATTTCCCTTCAATGATTGTTTAACAATGATTGAGTCATTTTGCGTTAGAGAATTTCCGATCCACAGTCAATGTAGTGTTTTTGAAGATGATATTTACCAACCGGGTTCTTACGTCTATATTAACAATATTTTGGCTCGAACAGCACAAGCGGGTCTTTTGGTATACTCTTGAATACATTTTCAGATAACCTTCACAGTTTTGAATTTGCCAATGTGGACATCACAACAACGCTAATAACGTTACTTCGTGTTATACTTCTTGACAATGGATTAAATTGGACCAAAGCAAACACAAGTATTAAAGAATTACTTGAACAAATAATTCAAGTCTATCAAAAAGGAAAATTTTCGAAGGATATACGAAACCAAATTTTAGTTTTACTATGTGACATAGTATTTAATGAAAAACTATATCAAATTTACGGGTACATGTGATTAAATTAAATTAAAATAGAATATATAATAAAAAATATTTATAGAAAATCACTGTTTGAACGATGGCTTCAATCGTTACCATTGATTTTATTGGCACCATACGTATCTCATCATGTACTTAAAACATTTTCGTGTTTGGCAAAACAAAAGAACGAAATATTTTTGCAGTCTTTCGAAAAAAATATTTTATCGATCATTGGTATAAAAAATTTTAGCATTTAGTCAATATCACAAACAGAAAATATTTTTTTATAGAAAATCTGCCAAAAATTCAAGTAACTGGAATAGAAAATATAATCGAGGGAAGGAAGATAATTATTAATCTACTTTATTGGTTACAAGATAATTCTATTCTTCAACAAAGTTTGTCGCATGTAAAGGATGAAGATATTTGTAAATGTTTAAAACAAATTTTGTCTCTGAAAAAAATATACGGATAAAAACTGTTATTTTTACGATACAGCAGAAGTGTTTTTGAATTTGTCAACAATTTTAAGTACTTTGGTTTTCATAAGTTTATAATTTGAACCGTTTGAATGGAAAGTACTGCAAACTATTTTCGGATCAGTGTACTGGACATGTGTCATAGACTGCACGACTACACGATTAAGATGATTGGGATATCTACAGTTGAAGCAATCATATCATAACAAATATGGTTGTGTATGAATAAACAAATTTGTTCTTAAAATTATTTATTTCACATCAAAATAGGCATATAATCGATTCATATCAAGTAGTGTCATCGAACAAAACCACAATTTTTCAACCATTTGACTAAACTAAACGATCAGTTAATCCAAATACTTTTTCCTTTAACCAAAATATCTTTAAATCCTTTAACATATACATTTGACTCATACCAAGAAGTAATCGTTTTACTATCGTCTGAATTTTGTTCATCTTGTCGTTGTGGGGTGGTGGCTTCCAATTTGGATATACTAATATCATAAAAATCTTTAAAAACTTTTAAATCTTTGCAGCAATTATAAACGACCGTCACATTGGTATTCACTAAATTCAAATTAATAACTTTACAATAACGTGGTAATAAAAAATCTTCTTTCCGATGAAAGTTTTCTGTTGTAAGCTTTGTCATTTGCGGATTTAATAACACAAACATATTTGTTGTACTTAATTTTGACGAAAAACTTAGATCACATAATTTGGCGGATGTTAATATTGACCTTAAATTTGTTCCAATCAAACGTTAAATAAATAATAAAGTTATGGAATTGTTCACTTACATTGCAATTTCTCTAGCAATCTCGTTGCCAGATGTTATGTGGTTGACTGAGGAATGATTTGATGATATTGCTGGTAGTTTGATGACAAAAGCCTCCTTCGGTGTAATAGACGTTGTACCAAATAGTATAAGAACTTGTCGGAATTCATGTGTTTTGCACTGTTTCTTGATATTCTAAAAAAAAAATCTTTTTATTACTAAAATTACTATTGACATATGTAGATAAATTATACACTTACATTTAGCAATTTGCTGAAATTATCAAACGTCGCGACGGCCAAACTTCGATGACGATCCAACAAATAGTTATTTAAACATTTTTCATCGGTACTATGCTCATTTTGTACTTTACTTATCATATATTTAAAAGTTTCATAGTTAAAGGGGATTTGTTTACGATAAAAGGATAAACATTTTACAATCGCCGTTAATATGTGAGCAATCGTTTCATGTGTAACAATATCGACATTAAATTTTATATCTACTGCACCACCATTTGAAGACATTTTTTATGTTTAAATTTTAAATAATAAAATAATATAATAAAAATTAACACTCGAAAATAATTTCAACAGACAAATAATAAACGCGCATCCGGCAGCAAACAATTTTTTGTATCGTGAGTAGTAATGTGTACTATTTGGGTACCTGACATAACATACTCCAATATACTCTCACCGAATACAGTACTCAACGTATATTATTCAAGTTACTAATTACGGATTACGGAATCACAAAAAATTATTTAATTATTTTATTTTAACAACAGTAAAATGTTTTTCTCGTTCTAACATACTAATAATTTCCATATATATGTCCTTCTCTTAAATGTTGTGAGTTATACAGACGTTGATGTCTAATTTAAACAATATTAACTGTTATTTAAATTTGTTGAACAAGTCTTTACTACTAAACCTAGGGCTAAATGTCCCATTTAAAGTCAATCTGGTTTTTTTCCATATCTATATACAAAAAAATAGTGACATTTCAGTATGGTATATAGTGGCGGTGAACGGGGTGAATGGGTTGAATGTCGTGAATGTCAAAGTTGTTTCGAAACCAAAAAAGAAAATAAAATAAGGAAAACTGCGGAAAAAATGTTAGTGTTGAGGTACTTCGACTATAGTTTTTAACACTATTTCACTATAAATATTTAGTATCGAATAGTGAAAATATATTGTTTAATCAAATATGTATTGTTCTATTTGATTTCCAACTGGTTTATTTTATAGATAAGCTCAGTTGGTGAAACAGCCGAAGATTCCGAAGATTCTTCCTCCTCCTCTTCTTTGCAACCCAAAAATGTTCTTGACCAATTTCGAGAGCAGTGGCAACAGGAACTTCATGTTGATACTACTAAATTTGGTTTTAGTGAATTGGGAATGAAGTAAAAGGCTGACGAACGAGATTGTGCCTTTGAGAATGACGAGAACACTTACAGCAGTGATGAACAGAAGGTATCGCCTTTATTGTTCTACAAAGATTAAAAATATTATACTGACCAGTTAAGCAACTAACCTTGAGGCTATGATTCAACACATTTTATTAAACAAAATTATGATATGTAATTAGTACGTATAAACTTCTTAAAATTACAAAATTCATATTTTTACATTTCATTTACCTATATGTACGTAATTAGTACGTATTAACTTCTTAAAATTACAAAATTCATATTTTTACATTTCATTTACCTTATTGTTTGTTGGTAGCTCAATATTTTTCTTAATAGAATCATCAATTAAATAAATTTCTGGTTCAGAATTTGGTATAAATTCAAATGAATCAGAACTGGAATCAGAATTGGAATCAGCACTGGAATCAGAACTGGAATCAAAACTGGAATCAGAACTGGAAACAGAATTTAATTCTGTTATTAAATTAAACATTTCATTGCTGTTGTTGATGTTATGTGTATCCACGGTTTGAAAAGATGAAGAAGAAATTCGTGAAGTATTTATCGGTTCATCTTTAGTAGGTCGATTGAAATCTGTTGAAATTTGACGAACGCTCGTGTTTTCTGTTTGTCTTTTAATAGTGACAGTGTTTGCCAAAGGAAATTCGTTCTGTAAAAACAATTGTTTGTCTATCAAAATTCAAAAGTATTTATTTAACTTAACTGCGTTGTCGTACAGGCGGTTTGAAAGTTAAGATATAGGGATTATATAGAGAACAAAAGGTATAGCGGAGGAAGGGGATACATTATTAATCTATGAACATTGAAATTGAAAATGATTGAGACACTAATAATCTTTTTATGCTCCGATATTGGAGATCTCTACTTAAGATACGTTTCTGGGTAAGAAAATAAAAAATTACAGGTGCAAAACTAAAAAATGTAATAATTACCTCATTTGCATTTTCCGAATTTTTCTTCTTAGATAATCCAGTATTTTGATCGGAGAGAAGAGTCGCATTATCTACTGATGTACATATTGGCACAGATTCAGCATTTTCATTAAACAAACTTTTATGGTGTTTATGTGTGGTTGTGGAGGAACAGTTAGATTTTCTTTTGTGCCTGTTCACCATTTGATCTTTTTCTGGTGAATCTTCTATGATGACAATTTCTTCGTCAATTGTGACAAATGGGGATTTTAGATTTAGCTCTGTTTTAATGTTGGATTTACTTTCAATTTTTACTGTTCCAATTACAGATTGGTGGCAATTTTCATTCAGAGTCTTTTGGGCAAAATTTTTATTTCGATCTAATATTGGTGAATCTTCTATGGGGGTCTCCTCTGAACGAACATTAAAATTACGATTTTGATGCCTACAATTATTTAAAACGACACATTCGAAATGTTCATATGTAGGCAACTCTTGCGTTTTTGTATATTTAGTTTTATACCACACATTAAGGTAATGACTCAAGTCTCGAAGTATGTTAAAATTAAGTCCCATACGATTAATCAAAGGTGTGCAGAAACGGTTTAAATAAGTTGGATAGTCAACTATTTCAGATTTTTTAGTCAATTTGTTTACCAACAGCGCATTAGTTTTGTATTCAGGTAATAAGTACACATCTTTTATTGGAATACGTTCATAAACAGAAATGTCGCCAATATTTTCGAATATAGTTTTGACATATTGATCTATTTTCGCAATCTTTTTTTTTTGAAGTTTTGACGATGAATATAGAAATTTAATTGATTCTCTGTATACTGCTCGTATGTTTGTGTATGTGAGGAACTCGTCCAGAGTGAGCAAATTAAAAATTCGATATTTTTCATTTAAATCCATTGTTAGGTATCTGAAAATAGTTAATAATAGTTCGGTAAGTTTGAAAAAAAAAAATTAATCTTATTTCGAAGTAAGAAATTAGATTTGAGACCAATTCAATCAGCAGACAACAAAAAACACACACTGAGCTTATTAGCGAGAGCTTGAAAATCTCTGCAAAAAAAACATCTAGACAGATGCGAGTGGCAAAATGACGGGCATTTTCAGCATACAGACAAGCGAAGGCTCTCATCAGGGGACCGGATCAATCTGCATCGATATTCATACTTTCCCTGCTCAGAACAAAGGCAAAAAACCGTTACCGGGCACAGACAGTTCAAAGCGCATCTATACAGGATGCATGTGGTGGAAAAACCAACATGTAGATTCTGCGCGGAACTGTCAGAAACGACCGAACATTTACTTTGTAACTGTCCAGCTGTATCAGGACGTTTGAAAGCCATCTGGCTACTTTGTAACTATACCTTTCCCTCAATCTAAATTTAGAGTTCCATATTTATCAATACAAACAATATTAATTATTCTGTAATAATTAAAGCTTAAATGAAAAAGTACTTACTTAATTGTACATATATAAAAACTAACGGTAAACAAAAAACTATTAATAAGTATTCGATCTAGTGATGTGAACTATTTTAGATACTCTCACCGAATTTAGGTACTCAATATTAGCAACGAATAGTATTAAAATTACTAATTATGGATTAATTACCAATTTACGAATTACGCATTATATATTTCAGCATAATTTATTAAAAATCCCCTATTTAAATTGACAACAGTAAAACGATTTTCTCTTTCTAACATACTATTTATATTTTAATTTATATGTCCTTCTCTTAAATGTTGCGAGTTATACAGACATTCATGTCTATTTTGAATAAAAAAGCAGTTACAAAAACTATTAAATGAGGCAAAAGTTACCATTCATCATGAAAAATTCGTTGTTGAAGTTTAAACATTTTTTAAAAATTGAGGGTTTACTCTAGCTAGAACCATAAAAATCAATCCATAATAAAGATACTGTTCCTCTTTTCATGTAAATATATAATAAGTTGAGGTGTTTTTTTTATTCAGGTTAAATTACTACAAATTGTCCACATCCCCTGAATAATGTGTATCATGTGAATAACATGAATAATGTGTGAAAGAAAGAGTTTACACCAAATGGCCTAGGGCTAGTGACCACTCAAATTTTTTCGCCTATAAAAGAAAGATACACTTATAGCTATTTTTGAAATTTACCTCCTAATGCGGAGTTCGAGTCTAGTTCATCTAATAGGGTAAGAACTCTATGGCACGTCTTTTCTATTCAAAAGTTATTCAAAACTCTTTTTAGATCCATAATTTTATTATTCAATTATATAACACTTAAAAGAAAGAATTAATAATCCGCCGCTGTATTTGACAAATAATCTCTCCTTCCTATGTTTGAAGCTTGTTTGCTTTGAACCGCCTCCAACTTTGGACACTCTGTTATTCTATGACCCAATCCACCACAGTAACTGCAACCTTGTGTATCACCAACATCCAAATACTTTTCTGTTTCCGAACAGAGTTCACCAAGAAATGTTGGTACTTTTTGTTTGGCTTCAATCAAAAGGTGTTTCAAATCCAGCAACACAGACTGTTCAGTGGATTTATTAATAAATGTTGTTGCTAATCCTTTATTACCCGTACGACCAGTACGACCAATTCGATGAACATAATTTTCAACATCATCCGGCATATCATAGTTGATAACATGTTGAACATCAGGAAAATCTAAACCTTTTGAGGCTACATCAGTTGCCACAAGCACGTCTTTCTTTTGTTTGCGAAATGCTTCAACTGCACGGGATCGTTCTTCTTGATCTTTTCCACCATGAATAGCAACCGCCTCAACGCCTTTTAGCAGCAAATACTCATGAATGGCATCAACGTCTTGTTTCTTTTCAGCAAATATTAATACAGGCGGAGCAGTTCGTTGCAAACAATCGAGAATATAAACAATTTTTGCTTCTTGCTTGACATATTCCACTTCTTGAATGACATTCATTGATGCGGCACCAGCACGTCCAACATTTATGGTTACTGGTTTTACAAGAGCCGATCGGGCGAAATTTTGAATTTTCTTTGGCATAGTGGCCGAAAAAAGCAATGTTTGCCGTTGTCCTTTAAAAAATGAAAATATTGTTCGGACATCCTCCTCAAACCCCATATCAATCATCCGATCAGCTTCGTCCATACATAAATAACGGCAAACACTTAGCGTTACCATTTTTTTATCTAGCATATCCATAAGACGACCTGGTGTTGCAACCATAATATGGGCTCCTTTTTGAATTACTTCTATTGCTTCGGTAACCGGAATGCCACCAATTGCCAAACATGAACGTATTTCTGGAAGTCCTCCTTGTTGAAGACATTTGCAGTAATACTGAATTATTTCATGTGTCTGTTTGGCCAATTCACGAGATGGACAAATAATAAGGCCATACGGACCCTCGTTACGTATAAATGGCATTTTTATTTCTTGCTCCGCGCAAAACATAATTATTGGCAGTACAAACACCAACGTTTTTCCCGATCCAGTAAATGCAATTCCAATCAGATCTCTACCCGATAAAACCGTCGGAATACCTTGAACTTGAATCGGTGTAGGTTTTTTGATATTCTTCTTTTCCAGTGCACTTAAAATAGATTTGGGAAATTTCATTTCTTTAAAAGATCTTATGGGAACGGGAACATCTTCTCCTTCAACTAATATTCGCATTTTCCCTCTGATCTCTTCGCGTTTATATTCCGGCATTGACAATAGATATCTCGGCGCACGCCAACTTGTTTTTATCGGATCTTCATATTGGATACCTTTAGCCAATTCAGCCACACCCATGAGTGCTTTTTTTTCAGCAACACTTTCCAATATTTTCTCTTCTTCCTTAAGTTGTTTTTCGACAGCACTGACTTTCTTTGCTTCGGCAATTTTCTTTAATTCTGTATGTTGATCCAATAAACTGATATTGAATTTTCTACCCCAAACTTCTTCATGACTGTCTTCGTCACGTTCATTTTCGCTCGACGATTTATTTGTGGTCACCTGAGCTTCTGAAGTTAACTGGAAAAGTCGCCCCATTCGAAATAGTTGGTGTTTTCTACGATCCTTGATTGGTACATATGGAACATAATTATCGTCTTCTGTTTCACCTTCATCCGATGATTTGATGTCACTCCGTCGGTATTTCTTAACTGGAGGGTATTTCTTAACTGGAGGTTTTGAAGCCATATTTTTAAGGGATTTTATCAAAAAATTGGTGGAGAAATAAAAAAAAATAATAGATTACATTTGTATAAACATATGCTATGTAGTGTTGCACAGTAATTGGGTACGAAAAATCTGTAAAAATTGAAATTAAAAATTAAAAAAACTTTTTAGTAAACGTTAATTAAAAAACTTGCAAACATTATTTATTTTATTTTGACAACCGTAAAAAGCCCTTTTCATTCTAACATACATATAACTTTTCAATCTAGAATCTACTATATGTCTATCTCTCAATCTCGCGAGTTATACAGACGTCGATGTCTAATTTAAACAATATTAACTGTTATTTAAATTTGTTGAACAAGTCTTTACTACTAAACCTAGGGCTAAATGTCCCATTTAAAGTCAATCTGGTCATATCTATACAAAAAAATATAGTGACATTTCAGTATGGTATAGTGGTGAATGGGGTGAATGTCAAAGTTGTTTCAAAACCAAAAAAAAGACGAAAAAAGTTAAAAATAAAATAAGCAAAACTGCGCAAAAAATTTTAGTGTTGAGGTATTTTGACTGTATAGTTTTTAACACTATTTCACTATAAATATTTCGTATCGAATAGTGAAAATATACAGTGTAAACAGGTAGTGTTGTGTGTAGCGAGTGGGTCAAAGTTGTATAATATGGCCAAAGGTTTGAAAGTCTCGAAACTGAAGAACGCAATTTTCTACACCTTCATCTTGAGATTTTCTGACCGTGATTTGACGGCATTTTATTATTAAAAAGTTATAATGGTTTGTTTAATCATATATGTATTGTTTATTTGATTTCCAACTGGTTTCTTTTATAGATAAGCTCAGTAGGTGAAACGGCCGAAGATTCCGAAGATTCTTCCTCCTCCTCTTCTTTGCAACCCAAAAATGTTCTTGATCAATTTCGAGAGCAGTGGCAACAGGAACTTCATGTTGATACTACTAAATTTGGTTTTAGTGAATTGGGAATGAAGGAAAAGGCTGACGAACGAGGTTGTGGCTTTGAGAATGACGAGAACACTTACAGCAGTGAGGAAGAGAAGGTATCGAATTATACTGACCCGTTAAGCAACTAACCTTGAGATATTTTGTGAAAATCTTATACTTTTCCATAGCGACCACCTCTGGCACAAAAATGATCATGCGAATTTAAATATTAATATATTATCAAACTTAGGATGGGGAAATTACTTTTTTATGTTAAGAGATTAAAAAAAAAAAATTACAATAATATGATTAGCTAAAATAATTATATCTATAACCATTTAAAAAGATTAAAACTGAGACTCTGATAACAGCTTTTCGGATCATCATATAAAAAGTAATATCACCAAAAAAACAGAAATCCTTTATAGATAAGTAGGACGAAATAGGGTTGGAAGTGTACTTGTTTAGTTTTGAATAAAAACGTAAGTGTCAAATAGAGTGGCCTTTACCTAATTTAGCGTTTAGTGCGCTTTTTTGCCAAACCCAAACCTACTATATATATAGTAGGTTATGGTTAAATGCAACCGGTGTTGACTTGACAACCAAATTAAAAAAATAATTCATTTAAATTAGTAATAACAATACAAAAATAGAAAACATTTCAATTGTCAAAAATTTATTTTAATTTTTTTTAAATAAATGGAAGACTTCATCGAAGATCCAACAATAAAACTTTTGCACATTAAATGTGACTTAATAACCGAAACCAAAAAGAAGATTGAATTACTAAAAAACAGAAATGACGATTACTTTTATCAACGAAGATCTAGTAATAAAAAGAGAATTGTAATATCAACTGTAATAGTTCTTGGCTGTATTTTCCTTCTGTTTGCCTATCAAAAATTACAAATTATGTGTGCAAGTTTTGGTGGAACAAAATGTTACTTTCCATATGATTTATTACCCGCTCATTATTTTAATTATAAACAAAATATGGTGTATTAAATTATGTTATAATTTTTTTTTAATGATTTTTGCTGTACTTCCCACTAATTTTTGTTCTGGCATATTAAGCGATCCATGCCGCCTATTTCCAATTTGTGTCACTTACCCTTTCACTGAATGTTTCTTCCGCCCCTATAAATGAGCAGTCAAAATTTTCCTATTTAGCGACTATATAATAGAAATAGGATTCCATCGTCATTTTATATATTTTTAATAACAATTTTAGGCAAGATCATTGTTCACACAAGGAGCTGAAATGGAAAGACTTGGCAAAGTCTTTGATGCCATGCGGTTATACAGGAGAGCGGTTCAAATAGTACCTGACATTGAATTTAAAATGTACGAATTAACAAAAACTTTTTCGAAGCCAGGTATTTTTATTTTATTATAAATTATCGCTTGACAATAAAATTAAGTATAAATGTGAATATTGAAGAACCAAAACCAAATCCAAATCCAAATGGAATTGGAATTAACAATGTGGAAAATATGAACGAAAAAGATAATGATAATATTGAAGAAGATTTAGACGGAGTTGATTTGATGGAACGTTTTCAAATATCGGTCGAGAAAAATGGTCGACTATTTCAACGTCCTATTCATGATACAAATGTAATTACTACTAGTGGTGGTTTGCATATTTCCGATTTACCATTGGAAATAATTCTATACATTCTGAAATGGGTTGTATCGAGCGATTTGGATATGCGTTCATTAGATCAGTGTTCATTGGTATCAAAAGGATTCTATATTTGTGCCAAAGATCCGGAAATTTGGAGGCTTGCTTGTATTAAGTATGTTGTATTAACAAAAGTTAATATTCGTAGTTAAATAATTAATATTAACAAATAAAAATAATGTCAGGATATGGGGTGTAAACATTGGTACGTTGACATCATTTCCCTATATATCGTGGCGACAAATGTTTCTAGAGCGACATCGAGTTCACTTTAATGGTTGCTATATTAGTAAAACCAACTACATCAGATATGGTGAAAATAGTTTTCAGGATCAATTTTATCGTCCTGTTCAATTAATTGAATACTACCGCTATATAAGGTTTTTTTCCGATGGTTACGTTTTAATGATGACCTCAAGCGATGAACCGGCACAAGGTGTGACTAAGCTTAAAGCTAAATATCCTGTCAAGAATGAAATTCTTAAAGGACACTACAGGTATTTATAATGAAATGATTTAGTAGGTAGAGGTATTGGATACCTTAATTTGTTGATGTTTCTTAAGTCCATTTTCTTCTATTTATTTATATAACTTACATTTACAATTATATTAATTTCGATAATTAGATTACATGGCGATATGGTTGTGATCATACTTAAACGTAATCGAACATCTCAACAGTACCATCGAATGCGTGGCAGCATTATTGATGAAGTTGAACATCAAACTTTATTTTTGGAATTGAAAATTGTTAGTTCATCCAAACGTAAATTTAATCAACTTCAGTGGAAACACTATTCTGTCAGTACTTTGTCATGCCATCATAGATCCAGAAAAATATTTGTAAAATGAAATTTATTTTTCAGATTATACATCAGAAAAATAAAACTAAAGTAACCAGTGAATTTGAATTGACCCAGGGAAAGTATCCATCACTTTATTTTTCACGTGTTAAAAGTTATCATTTGGTATCTGAACATCCATTACAGTGATATTTTTATTTTATTTGATACAAAACTTAAATATTTTTGCTAAAAGCCTAATGAAAAATTAAATTATAAATGTCATAGGTATATGTACCTACCTATATTGTTTTATGTTTAAAATTAAAATAAATGATTAATCAAAATTGTTGATTATTATTCGAGGTAAGATACATATGTCTTAAAGGGATTTTGAAACAATTTATTTTTCAATTATTTCAAATCGAAATAATCTATTACATAGTATATACGAATAGGACTAATTAAATTATAGGATTTCTTTTAATATTTAGATGAGATAAATAATATGAAAATGAGCCAAATTGAAACACATAATGATTAAAATTAAAAAAGTAATCTTTAATTCATTGCTACGCATAAACGGCGGAAGGTCTTAGTGTATTCTGCAAGTGGATTTTGAATTTATTGACCAGATACATATAGTTTATTCTGAAGGTAATTTCATTGCCTGTATCAGGGATACCAGACATCCCCCATTAGCCTCAAAATCCCTCGTCTCCCTTTTACACTAAAATATCCCCTTTTCCAAATAAATTATCTTAAAAAAAGAAAACAAAATTGGTGCAAATCCGTGAGGGAACCAAAATTTCAAAATAAATGGTTTCATTTAATTTTTTATTTTTATTTTTTTTTTAAATTCAAGTCTCCAGCCTAGCTCAATGCGTTCAAAATTTGACAAAAAAAAACTCAATTTTTTCTATGCGATACATCCTTTCGTTGCATTAAAATAGACAAAGGCCACACCAATTGACAGAAATTGCATATACAAGTTTAGACAGAAAATACTACAAACTTGAAAAATCGTATTTGCATTTACTGTTTTTTTAATATAAGGTGTTTTCTATTTAAATAAAAAAAGGGGTGCGTTTCTTTTTTTTCTGTGCCCCCGAGGCATTTTGGAAGACTGGAATTTCTGATCTGTATAATGAAAATAAACAAGTTTTCGAACATATCCTCTATATATATAGTCAACTGTCACACACAATTAGTTTTTTTTTGTCGCAAATATTTTCTTTTTATTTTATTTTTTGTAATTCCATTCGACGTTTTGTCGAGAAAACAGTTGTGATTTTTATGCCGAACTTTGATTTTATCCTTCGAAATTTCTGTTCAAAATAAGTAATGTTCTGAGTTTAAGTGGTAAATTGTAAATTGGTTGTACATAAGTGTAAGTATACAAGTTATTGATAATGCTTTAACAATAAGTTTTCTATGATACAAAAATCGATTTCTCTCAAGGATGAATAATGCAGGTATTTACTTGAAAATCTTTGAATGGTTATCTCTGGGGAGAAAAAATGACCATTCATTAGTTTTTCATTTGATTTCATATTTTTAGTAAATTTGTTACTTTTCAAAAAAAAAACCTTTATTTACCATCCATAGTTTCAATAAATGAATACAAATTGTGCTTTTGCATGTCATGTCAAATATCCCTAATAAAACATGAATGCGGAGAACCGGCTGATAGGATTATATTTAATAAAGAATTTTATATATACATATATATATATATATATATTAAACTATATATTGCTCACGCGAAATCTTAAACGTAAACCTTAACATTATTCAACATTTACATTATGGTAGAAATTTTATATCAAATGCAACAGGAATATTGATTTTCTTAAAAAAGTACCTATACCTGCCTAAATATAGCTAAGAATAATTTTAAAATTTCACCTCTGTGTACTTATTTTATACATTTATTATTCAATTAGGTACTATTTTGGCTGTTATAAATATATCTACAATTGCTTCATAAAACTATACAGTACCGTAAAAAAAATTTGAAACCTTGAAAAAGTATATAAGAAATATATAATCTACTAAATTTTACATTGTAACGAAAGACTAAATAATAAACTAACTATTTTACAAACAAAAGAATTTAACCGCACTTCTACATATCCTTTTTATAATCGCATCCGTATACGAAAACTAAAGAGAGGCAGTTTGATTTTATTAAATATAAGTAGTACTGAAAAGATTAATTTATCTGGTTGTGTCCTTAAAGTACCGTGACAAAATAACCCTGACAACATAGCTATGTGTTTGCTTCAGAAAAAAAAGGAAAATACAATCCAAATAAATTGTGAGTTGTTCGTAATTGGAAGTGGATAGTACAACATATTTACCCCATACCCCCCATATCTCATCCTGAACATATTTAACACAATTATAGTACTGACCACATTAAACATTTTGGCCAACACTTAGTGAATTTTTCTTTCACCTATATCGACTCTGTATACTGCACCGACACCATAAATGACTCATTTGGTGTAAGCTGTAAGAATAAAATATTTAAACAATTTCAATTCACTATTTTGTGAGTACAAGAATAAGTAAAATCAATGATTTCAGTATTATTAAATATGGGTATCTATAGTATGTACGTACTCGTACATACATACATATCTCTTAACGAATATCTAGAAATATTGTTATTGGTTATGGCATGTTTATGGAAAATGTTTTTCTTTCATTTTTTTTATTTATATAAGTAATATATTCATCCGTCTTTATTACTTATTACTTAGTTTTTTTTTATTGGTGCATGTACAATATGTAGGGTTGAACGTACATAGTTGTAGTACGAACGTAGAACCCCATCGAAACGTTCCTAATGAAACGACTACTAAATAACATATTCAAATGTTTGGGGGACCATCAAAAGTGGGTTTTATTTAGTTTAGTATAATAACAGGGCTTCTAAATTCTTGTGCATAAGACATAAATTATATAAAAAAAAAACTAATTCAAATGAGATTTTTATTTATGAGCTAAACTAATTCCGTACCTCCTATACATATATGTATAGATTTTTATTATTTTAACATACAGTAAATGTAATTGTTATCAAATATAATTGTTTGAAATATAAATGTATGTATGTCAATTTTTTTTTTTTAATAGATTCCGTATTATTTGGAAAAACAAAACGAAATATGGTTTTGTTTTTCCAGATAATTCGTTTTGTTTAGACTTTAGAGTTTAGACGATAAATTAATAAAATTTGAAAAAGGTTACATTGATTTAATGAGTACTATTTTTCTTTTTTTGTTGTTTAATAATGTACTAGGTGCAACAAATAATTACAACGTAGTTATAGACATTAGACATGATTTTTTAAGCTAAGTAGGATACCCAACAAATTTCGGTAACTATGAAACGCCCTATAGTAAACGATATTGTATATGTACATATATAAAATTAAGTATCAAAATAATTTTACATTTTGATATGCATTCTATCTAAAATCAATAGAAAAACAGTTTAGAAATAATTATACTTTTCATTGTTTTTGTAGCAAAATTACTTACTAATAGAAAGTTTAGAACAAACACATAGAAGTGTTTGATCAATTCTATTCAATTTATGTCCAATTGGAAAAATATAAAGTAATCTTTAGTACTGTGATTTTCATCCCCATGTTGAGCGCCAGTTAACAATAATATTTGAATAATTAAGATCACCCCAATATCCATATAAAGAAAAGGGGGTTTTAAATTCTTATATTTGGGCCACACGTACCCATAGTCAATACAATAGAATATAATAAGTGAGCATAAAATGTTTCCCTTTATGCGTTACGTTACAAATTATTGTATAACAGATAAATATTAGGGAAAAACGAATTTAATACCTATATACAATAGATTTGACTTTTTCATGTCAACACTCCATTACCAACGTTTTTGTTTTTGAATAAACCCAAACGAACGACGAATAAGCAAAGAAAAACAAAGTTCTAACTACATAATATACCTACATAGGTATATCCAAAAATAAAATACAATGCAAGACTATTGACTATTGATTAGTGGCTATATCTATAATCAATTTAACTCGTATGGTTACATATCAGTGATTGATGTAATTGAGCCAAAAACAATCGATCGTTTAATCAAAATTTATTAACAACACACACAGAAGTTCAAAATTAATTATGACATTTAAAGAAGTCATAAAGAAACTATTAAATTTTAAGTCATTTGTTAATTTAAAAAAATTAAAGAAAGCAGCACGAACGTGTTTTAATAGTTATCGGATTAGATTATGATTCGTTAGTAAACGTAGTCCATTTTTTTCATAGAGCTCAATTTATTCTATTTGGAACAATCGGTGCTGAAGATAATTTGTGCCAGGATTAATTTTAGGTTGGGATAAATTGTGCAGAATTCCATTATAATACAATACTGATGTCTTTAAAACCCTCTCTGAGCAATGATCGAACTCTTTATTTTGTATGTGAGAGACGTAGACGCATTCGGTAGTAAATACCATCTAATGCACGTGAATATCCTACCAATTAGACTGTAGACTTTTCATTGGTGTTCAATAACACTAGATTTTATAACATCTGAATTTTCATCATGGCATTTCTTATGTGTAGGTATATAACCCGTAATCTTAAATAGGATGTACTGTAGGGTTTTTATATGTAGGCATTGAAGGACATTAAAGAATTTCTTTTCAAAAATATAAATATAATCGAACAAATTCAGTCTCTCCTCTACCGATTAATGGTAAACAAAAAAAACGTCTAGTGTGAGCTTAAACTAGGAACGTTTGTGATCCAAAAGTAAGAGAAAATCATCACCCTTTAAGTTAGAATACGCCGGTAATTATTGCTGGAGAGCAGGAACAGTGAAACATATTTTGTTGCTATATTATACCCAACATCTCTAAATATAAAATAAAAATGCTATGCATGTACATAAATATTAAAAAAATTCTAAATATGGTTTATGCTAATTTGTTTTGAATTTCTGATTTGAATATATTGAATATATTAAACGTTAATTTATTCGAATTTGGTTGTGCTGAGTTGATACCAACGTACATATTATATATATATATATATATATGTATGACTAATTGTTATCAATCGATCCATGCACAAAAATGTTGAACAATTTTCCAGTAGTTACATACATACATATACTCGTAATGTACATTGTACTTATTTGTAAAATAATCGTTTTGTAAGAAAAACTTTTTAGGTCAAAATAGCAAAATGCAAAGGAAAAAAAAGTTTTTCTGAATAAATTATGTTACCTATAATAACCTAAAGAGGTGTACTACTCTCGCAGTTTCAAGAATGTAACCTATCGGATAACGTATGTATATATTCGTTTAGTAGAATTAACTATGTATACATATAGTTTTGTACATGTAATGTGGAATTTCCTTTTCAAGAAATCTTTTATTTTTATATTGTGGAATAAACTAGTTAGTTATTTGCATGGGGGCACTTTATGGTCACACAAAGTCTTTTTCTGATACTAGTTTTACTACATTTTACAGAAGTTTAATTCTAACTCATTGAATTGACAACAAATTTAAATTTATTCTAATAGTCTACGGACGCAAAAATCTACGGACGCAAGGATCTTTTTTGTTCAGATTTCAGTTCAAAAATTTGAAACGAATCTCTGGCGAATGATTTTTTTATTTAAATAATGATTCTTTTCGTATACTTTTTGTATTCTTTTGTTTTCTTTCGATGGTATTTGAATTATAAAAATAATAACTAAATAACTAACTACATAAAGATTATAGCAATTTGAATCTAAACTAAAACATGGATATCAAGGATGTAATGGTTATCACTTATTAAAAGGGTATCCCAAGAAATTACTATGGAATTACTATGGAATTACTCGAAATTGCACCGGTATTACAAGGAATCGTACATTGTGGAATGCATGCCAATATTTTTATACATACATAACTGTAATGTGTGCTAAAATATTTTTCATGATTATTTTCGATAATCAACTTACCATACTTATTTTTTAATAAATACAAGTATCAATAAGTATAATCTTAAATTGTATTAATTAATGTAAATGATTTTAACTTGACGATTTTTATGCAATACATAACACGTGTGTATTATCAAAAAATGTAAACAAATGTTTACAGTTGAATAATTTTTTACTAAACGATTTCAGTGGGATATTGTCTATTTATAAGCTCTAATGCTCTAATCTACTTCTATATAGAGTGTAGATCTGATTTTGTTTGTTTGAACGATAATAAAAGACAGACCTCGCATCATTATATTGTGGAGTTGTAGTTTGTAAGTCAATAGTTTCTATAGCACCGCGACGATTGAATTAACTAACTAAATTTACACATAACCATACCTTATTCATTCAATTTAGTCATCCGTCAGTAGCTGTTGTGTTGAACGGTTACAGTTACGATAGGATTTTGTTTTGTTCAGTTTCATATTTAGTTTGTTTTATTTTCTATAAAGTTTGTTGGTATTATAGAGAGAGAGAAAGTGAATTTTGTGAATTTGTACTTAAAAAAAAAAAAAAAAAACAAACAAATTTTATATGGCATTTATTTAGGCTTAAAAAGTGGTTTTTTTTTTAAACGGTCACTGACACTTTATAAAATATTTTCTCTATATGGTCATACCAGTGAAAAATACACACATTTACAACATGTTATTGTTGCAATATTATATGGTTTCGTTTTTATAATTTTTAATAATAACTTGTAAATTAATTTCAGTAGCAATTTATCACTAAAATTGTAGTAATGTATTAGATTGATTTAATTAAAGTTGAGGCAATATAATGAGAAGGTATGTACAAATTCATATTCGAATAGAAAAGAATAAGACGAAAATTAAAACTACATATCTTTTTATTAGGTTAAATAAATTTAAAAAAATACATTTAACCTACTTTTTTGGGCATAAAATTTTAATGTTTTTCCATATTATTTGTCTTTGTATATCTAACTAAATAACGATTTAACAAAACATATTTTTAGTTTAATGACGATTAAAAGCTTTCCTGTTTCATGATTTTTACACAAATTTTTAAAACTATATACTAACTTGATATTTTCGTAAAAGTTTTTTTGGAAACAGTGACGCAACCGTTTAGTAGACAAATTTGACATTGTCTAATAGGCTGAATCGATGGTATATGTAATTAGTTTGTCGCAATCGCAATCGCAATAAACTTTTATTGTTCCTAGGACATTCAGTTCGAAACAAAACTTTTTTTATTAATTAAACAAACAGAGATATTATTATGGTATATAAAGTAGTACTATATTTTCTACGTGTACTCGAATAAATATAACATAAAATTTTTCTTTTAATGGCTATTTAAAGTACACAATATAAAAGTAAAATAAAAGAAAACTATCTACAAAAGGGATATTGTATAGTCATTGTTTTCTTTCACTCACAATTACCATAACTATAGGCAAGTTTTTTTTTTATTTTGAAAAGTCGCACACAATAAGTTCAAACACAAAAATAAATATGCCTGTTAATAACAAAATCAATGAGAAAAAAAAAACGTTATTAGTTGGTAACAATAATATGAAAAGGAATAGTGGTAAAGCTTTAATAAATCAATAAATATTTGCACAAAATAAGTTATTTACATAGAGATTTCATGCCCGAAAAATACAAATTAAGCCAAATAGTTGCAGCCATTCTAAAATTGTTAAAATGTACTAATATCGATGGGGGAGGGGATGTTTTATGTATAATTACCTTTAAACATGCACATTATTGATATTTTTGTTTTAACATAACGACAATCATCACTCTTAGTGATTTATATAGGTGCATCAGTATAAGTAAATAGGTATAGACACGTTTCAAACGTAGTTTCAACCCAAAATAAATATTTTTAACAAATTAGGGGGAAATTAATACATTTTTAGAGAGGAAAACAGTCACCGAATGGTTTTATATAGGAAAATATACATTTGATGAGTTTTTTTTACCGGTGTTATTGGAAGACTATCTCAAAAGCAATTGTTATTATTTATTTTCACAGAATAAGAACGAGAGTTTCATAAAACAAATTTACATACATACATATTTACATTTCATATTGTAATTTTCAAAAACAAAAAGTTGGCGTCCAACAAACATATTTTGTGTTGAGACTGTTTAACGGGCTGTTCAACATGCTGCACGTAGTATGACTTATTAGAGACAGCAAAACAAAATTATAAGGGTCATTCCATAAAGTTATATTCGGTTCTCCTGTCATTTTTTTTGACTTTTCCAATTTTTCTTTATATCTTTTTAAAAACTATTAGATCAGATTTGGTTACTTAAAATTTTGATTTCTTATTTTTAACAAATTTTATATAAATGTACTTAAAATTCTCCTTCCATAAGTTTGGTGTCTTATTTTTGGTTGCATATGAACTTACATATCCATAAAGCTCATGTCTTCATATCTATACCTAATAAGTACTAAATTTCCAAAAAAAAAATAAAGCAACTTGTTGTTTGTCTATAATTTAGAGTTCACGACTTATGCGATCAATTTATATTATTCAAAGCAATAAATTAGAAGTATTATACGATGGATTAAAGTAACATTTTAGGTTCTATCGTGATTTAATCTTATTGAGCCTTATATGTATATGATTTGGATTTATTAGTATTCATAAGGAATATGACAAGAAATATGTATCAACCGTCAATATATGTTGTTTTAAATGTTTTTTTTTTAAAGGTAATTATAATAATAATAAATTTATTTTCAGAAAGTCCAAAATTTCCTACATCATGCATTCCTCAATGGATCGATTGGTGGATAACGATATTAAGTATATATAAATTTTTAGATTAAGAATCTTGAACATATTTTTCTGCAATTATATAGTAGTAACATTAACATTCATAAAATTCCAGCGATAGAACTATTCCCGAACTATTACCATCCACCAATTCATGGATAACTGGTGGTCTTATTGGATCAAAAAGCTCTGTTCTTGTATTTCGAACATGTGCCCTAACACGACATGAACAGGATGAAGCCAAACAATTTCCATCCACATCGAAACAAGCAAAAGTATCAGATAGCAGCGATAAAACAAATTTGGCAAATTGTAGTAAAGTTTTAGAGGCACAAAACATTAATATACCAAAGGTACCGAAGGCACAAAAAAATTACGATGTTTTTTTTGAAAAGGGCTTAAAGAAACGTACCCATGATTCGTTATCGTCCAGTGAAACATCAATATCGAGTGCATGTGATGATCCGACCGATATTGAAGCAGACATTTTAAAGGCAACCGAACATTTAGAGGAGGAAAATAGTGGCCTACAACCAGAATCAACATTGAATAAAGCCGAAGAGCTATTAGATGAAAAAGAAAATATCGATGAAGAAGAAGCAATAAATGTTGCTGAAATGCCTGCGGCCATTTTGAAAATTACTTATAAATTCACCAATACCGAAACCAAATTACTTCGTAGAATTGTATCTAGTCATGGCTTAAAAGAAGCCGAAGAAAACCAAAATTTTAGTTTACTATGGACTGGAATTCATATTAAACCTGATATACTAAGGAATCTTACGCCGTATCAACGTGTTAATCATTTTCCAAGGTATGTAACCATTATAACTCCTGTAAGTATAGTTGAACTAATTCAAATACATTATTTTTGAACCGATCTCAATCCATTGTTAACGTTATCTATGAATCAGCTGAACTGAAGAATCCCTCTAATATATCTATAGTTCTTTCTAATATTAAGATGTTTTAAATTTTCTTCAAATCAAGATTGACAAAATTGCCCGATATACATTCTTTTCAAAATGTTACTTCATAGATTTGATTTTTTCCGCTATCTATCTATCTCTTCTAATAGTTAAAATTAATTTGTTCGATTCTTTTATGTTGAAATGATTTTTTTTGTCTTATTGATACTTTTCACAGATCTTATGAGCTAACTCGCAAAGACCGTTTGTACAAGAATATCGAAAAAATGCAACATTTACGAGGCTATAAACATTTTGATATTGTACCTGTTTCATTTATGTTGCCCCTTGAATATCGAGATTTGTTGACTGCCCATCGATCTGGTCAACGGGGACCGTGGATAGTTAAACCAGTTGCATCGAGCAGAGGACGTGGAATTTTTATTGTAAATACGGTAATTTATATACGATGTTTATAGTTGTTGTAATTGTTGTTTAAGTAGACACCAATTTTTTAGCCGGAACAAATATCGCTCGACGATCAAGTTTTGGTCTCTAAATACATAGCGGATCCTTTATGCATTGATGGGCATAAATGTGATGTGCGATTATATGTGGCTGTTACGTCATTTGATCCATTATTAATTTATATGTATGAAGAAGGATTGGTTCGATTGGCTACAGTTAAGTATGAGAAAAATGTCGAAAGCCTGTGGAATCCTTGTATGCATTTGTGTAATTATAGTATTAATAAATATCATTCGGATTATATAAAAGCCACTGATTCATGTGAAGATGTCGGACACAAATGGACCTTTAGTGCTTTGTTAAGACATTTAAAGAGTCAAGGATGTGATATTCAAGAATTGATGACCAACATCGAAGATGTGATTATAAAATCGATATTTGCATGTTCCCAGTCGATTGTGTCGGCATGTCGAATGTTCGTTCCAAATGGTAACAATTGTTTTGAATTGTATGGATTTGACATTTTAATTGATGACACATTAAAACCATGGTTACTTGAGGTCAACCTATCTCCATCGTTGGGCATTGATACACCTCTTGATGCCAAAGTAAAGGCATCGCTTATGACCGATTTGTTAACACTGGTTGGAATACCAGCGTTAACAACGCTCACCCGATCTACGTACGATAGTAAATGGAGTCGATTTAAGACAACTGGTCGAAAAACGGTATCTTCCGAACATTTATCGCAATTTAATAGTAAAAAATGTGTCGCAACGAATCAGTTATTTGGCGAGGAGCTTAGAATTGTACAAAATGCACGAGCCCAATATGCTCGGAAAGGTGGCTTTGTACGAATATATCCGACCGAAGATAGTTATCAAAAATACGGTATATTTTTGGATAGCGTAACAGGAATTCCAATATCAACAATGTCGGTATCGGGTGCTAGCTCGTGCTCAATGATTATACCGCACAATTACAATCATATGCTGTTTTTTCAGCTATATGCGGACAAATCCAAATCCACTGAGAGCAAATTATCCGATCGAATGGAACAATACGAACGGGCTCTTGATGTTAGTCCAATAAATTTAGTTACAAAAAATACCATGCCAAAATGTGTCGATGAAGCACGTCGTCTTCGTAAACAAATTCGTAAATTAATTGAAGGTGGCACCGAAATGTCGCATTTGCAAGCCAGAAAAGCATTTGCTCACTATTTGGAATGTGTTCTGAAACGTCTAAGTCAGGAGCCAAAAAATCAACATGAAAAAATTATCTTAAAATTTATTACACGTTCAAGTGTAAGTATAAAAACACCGAATTTCATTAAAAATCCATATTCGCAAAAAATTTTCGGCAAAGATCGCAGTGCGATGGTTGCAAAATTATTGGGCGATTATCTGGAACAATACAATAGAGACACAGAGACTTTTGTTGATAGTTTCGATCGTTACGGTATGATACCGACAAAAATATTTAATGCATTTTTGGCACAAGCTCAGGAAGCTGATTTGGAATGTATATTAACGTTACATACAAATCTTACGCAATGCATGCCTTTTCTATATAATCGATGTTCGGTCGGTGCTCCTACAACGCCACCAATACCAACGGGTGCAAACGGATTTTTAAAAGCACTTCCCGGTATGGCGCCGCTAAATTTTTGGAGTAAAGATATTGCCAAAATTGATATCTACTATAAGTCACTAAATACCGTACCGTCTACGACAATTATGGACAAAGACATTGGAACTGAATTGCCAATAAAAACTGATAGAAAAGGTGATAAATTAAGTACAAAAATCGTTTCGCAACAACCACTTAAAAAACGATCAAATAATCAATCAACTGCTAACAGGTAGGTTTATTCATTTAAATATTACCAAAATAACTAAGTAAATGTGATAAAGGTGTTCATTACAAATTTAATTCATTCATTTATCGTTATTCGGATTTTCTTGAATTAATTAATTAATTAAAATAATAAAACAAAAATATATAGAAGAAAAAAAAAATTATCCACCCCTCAACAATTAATAAATCGTTACTTTTCTTTTTAATTAAAATGAATGGAATGGACACCGAATATTATCATTTACTAAGGATAAAGATTGTTTAGGCTTTTTGTGTGTGTTAAAACTATTATTTTAAAAATACGAGTTATCTAAATGTGATAATCAGTATATTATACCTACTTACGAGTATTTAAATTTTGTTTTCTTCTTTTGTTTTTTTTGTTACTGATTTATTAATTATTGTGTTAATGTTATGTAAGTTAATTTATTGAAAAATTTCATAATAAAATATTTTAACTATTTATTTAAAATTTATTAACAAATTATGTTGAAATTTAGGTGATATGATAAGTGTTAACTATTTTAAATATAATTTTATGATTATACAAATATTGTTTCATCTAGTCAACGATTTTTATGTTTACAATTTAGTGGTGTTATTTATATATTGTATTAGTAGCAAATCTTTTAAAGAATCATTTAAGTTGAACAAATAAATAATTTAATTTAAATATAATGTATCTGATACATAAGGATAATAGTAGAAGTGGAAAGGGAAAACAGTAGTAGTATTTTACTGTGTCAATCATATTTCCATTTCTCGGTTTGAAATTTGGATGTGTTATATCGGCGTCGACGTAGTTGTTTTGCCAATACAAAATTTCTTCTTCATTTCTAACTCAGCCGTTCTACATATTTAGATTTTGACTAATAGACCCTCCACTCCATGGATATATA